>WSFP011478346.1:0-16602 GCA_009831015.1 Picea engelmannii
TCTCGGAGTTGACAATCCACTGACGCATGATCTCTTTAATCCAATGGCTATCCTTCGCTCCGGGACTTTGACCTTTGGGTCTTTAAGCGAGTACTTGTGGTAAAACTCCCAAAGCAAAACTCCCGAAGTGACATAACTCTTGCGTCAGTCAATGAGGTGTCATGAGCCAAGAAACTGCCATGTGTCACTCGGATTTATGGTTTCCACATCCCTGAAATGTCGAATCAACATGACACTTGTCATTGTTTGATTGTGCCACATGTCCTTGTTGACGTAGTCTGTTGACATGGTCTGCCATATGTCCTTCTCGAATCAACGGTCCTCGTTCTCCCTTTGATCGATGGCTATGATCAAATCGTGATTTCTTGTTGTGAGTTGCCTCAAAACTCCCAACTCGCGAAACTATGAAATGATTCATATCAGATCAATGGTCAATATCTCTCGGTGATCCGATGGCCCAAATCATTTAGCGACTTCGCATATCGCGAGTTTCTACAACTATCACCTTTGACTTTCCTAATTTGCGAGTCAGCAAAATGTCGATCTTCCGCCACGTGTCCTCTGGATTCAACGACTCAAATCTCATCGTGATTTTGCATTTCGTGGAGTTGGAGGTTGGCTCACCTCTATTCTCTCGATTCCTGAATTCCCGATATCCACAGGTGACAAATCAACGTCTCATGCTCCCCATGATCTAACGTCTTAGATCTTATCGTGATTTCGCATTTCGGGACTATGGAGGTTGGCTGACCTCTATTCTCCCGATTCCCGAATTCCTGATATCCACGGGTACCAAATCAACGGTTTGATCTTCCCTGAGACCGACAGCTCCTATCTCTCGAGTGTTGGATAGCTTCTCGGCCTTATCCTCCTCGCAGTTTTACTGAATCTAGTGGCGCATGACTATCTATGTTTCTCCCTCCAAGGATTTATGCGGTCCATCTAAGTTCCTGAGAACGTTATCTCTCCTGAGCTTTGGCAACTAGTTAACCTCGGCCTTGGCACACACTTGTGCTCTGCATGTGACTCTACATTATTCCTCCTGAGCTTTGTAGACAACAATTTCTCATGATCTTCATCATCCCCGATGCTATCATTGCAACTTTCCTGTTTGTCGTCAGTGCACACTCTGATCTTGCCTTCAATGACAAGCACACTTAGCTTGTAAACATGCCAACATTTTACCATAGACCAATGAAGAATGGGGAAATCATACTAGAGCTAGAAACGATCCTTTAAACAAGAATTAAGCAACTGAGAAATCAAGCAATTACAGAGTACCTTGTCAAATGGAAGAACCTATTAGTGGAAGAGACGACATGGGAAGATGACTTCTTCGTGCAAAAGCACCCATGGTTAGTCAAGTGTTGAGGAAAACACTTGTTTTAATGGGAGGGTCATGTAAATCCCTAGACAAAGCCCCATGTTATGTATAAAACCCTTTATCAAGCCCTCGATATTGAATTATTACATGTCTATTGTTATATGTGTAGGTCGGCTAGAACCCTTCATTGCACCCTTTCATCATAATTGTACCCCATTGTCTCCTATATATATAGCAAGGAGACCTAGTATTAGGATCATCTTATCTAATCTCATATTGTATTTTGAATTGGATATATTGTAAAAGAAGGTTTCCCCCTCGAAGTGGACTATAATTCATTGACTTTTTATCATTTTAAAGGCGTTGGATCATAACATTTTGGAATGTAATTTTTTTATTATACTAATAAAATTATGTGCATTTTTTCCAAGTAAAAGAAATTAAAAAACCATGTTATTCATTGTAAGTCACACAGTTTGCAACTTCTAAACATACCCATAGCAGAGTTTGAAAAGAGCCAATCCAAAAATATAATGTCAAAAGTGTTGCAATCAAAACTCTAATTTTCTTTTTTGGCTTGTATTTTCCCTAAATTTAAAAGGAAAGTGGAAAGTTTACTTGCTACATTAACTACCACTGTGAAGTAAATATGAAGAGACAAATTTTTCATTGAGGGACAACAAACATGCATGGGGAAAAATCATTGAAGCTAGCAACTCTTATAGGAATAGACTACACAAATCAAAATTTTAAACAAGGAAAACAAATGGCAAGTTCCAAATCACAAATCTATACATCACTCAAAAAGTGCCCTAGTGGCACTAAGACCCAGTGAATGGTAGAGAATGATGGCAATTTTTGGTATCCTAACATAAACAATGTTAAAATATAATTAATGGAGTATTCATCTTGCTAGAGTTACGAGAGGATAACACAAGAGCAACTTGTAATTTTTATTGTGATGATTTAGCTTTAATGTGAGTACTCTTGTTTTCAATTGGCATGGAAATATATTGAGCACTAAGGATTAGTTCTAGAATACCAATAATCGAAACAGTAAGGGTTAGTTCTAAAACACTAATAATTTTAACATTTAACATTAGAAAAACAAGTTATACTACAAAAACCTTTCACTATTAAAATTCCATTTTTAAAATGTGTGATTTTATTATATTTTCAAATAAATTCACAACATACCTTCAATTCTAACTCGAGGCCATAAAACTTAAATCCAAACTTGAAACTTTTTTTAAAAGCTCTATTCATCTTAAATTGAGTCTAATTCAAAATTAGACATTTGTTAATTCATATAAATGTCTATTTTTCTAATTTTATATTGAGTATAACACAAATCAACAACATAAATTTCTGAGGAGTGACTAGGGAAAGATATTTTGAAGACACTAAGATTCGTACGATTCTATAAATCACAACAAACAAAATCTAAAATTTGTCTAGAGAAATAGATGGTAGGTTGTACAACGAAATGTAATACATTTCAGGGGAAAATTAGTGCCATTTGTAAAAGACAACTAATTTACAAAGATAATTAATTCGTAGAGAAACAAAACCTTTCCAATATATACAAAATCTCAAGAGAAATAGTGTGCTACCGAGTCATTCCCCAAGGCACGTAGCTTGATTTTAGAAAATGAATAAAACCATGATAGGTAAGTTAACAAGGATTAGAAATGGATGCAAAATCGTTAGCAATTTTTTTTTAGCCGTCGGGGACCCAACTTTTGCAACTTGTTGTCACCATAGATCAATGTGCCAATTCCAAAAATATCCGAAGTATCAAATATAGAACATGGAAACTACTAGATATCATGGTTATGATAAGATTAGATATAATAGTTCTGATAAGATAAGTAGAATTAGCTTGCAAGGAGAAACACATAAGGAAAAACCTCATATGCTATTATAATCTAATTTGCTTAAAGGGTGTCAAACAACATAGAGAACTACTCCAAACATGTATGTGTGCTAAATTGTCCAATAACACTATTTTATTTTTTTTGGCAACAATAAATTCCTCTCTATTTTCTAAAAATTATAGTCACCAACACACTCTTTACATGTTGATTTTGGTTACTTCATTCCCTTTTTAACGAAGAGATTCATATTCCAGCTCTACTCATGTTTCCTTGCAAGATATGAACCTACGACACCCTGGAGCCGTTCAAGTTTTTTCTTAGTGGTCAAGAGAGGGCATTGAGGCGTCTACATATGTACATTCATCAATGCTACATTTCCAACAACACATTTGCAAAAATCTTGTTACAACCAAAATGAATCCCATTGTGTGGCCTTGTCCATGACATATCTCATGCTCAAAACCCCTAAATCTCAAAGCACCACACTCCAACATCTTCATGACATTGTTAGCATTGTTTTTCTTTAAAAAAAAATCATATATAATTGAAGTGAAGCAATAAATGAAGCTAGCTTTCAGCCAAAGACTGCTCAATATGCCACCAAGATCTCAAAACCGCCAGGGTTTGGGTTTTTCTTCCCAATTTTTAAAAGCATCTGTCATTGTCATGGAATGACATATTCTGCTATAAATTGCAAGTTATGTTTCTTTGTTCATCATAAGGGTCCAAGAGACCTAATGTTTGAAGAGAGAAAATATTCGTCATTGATGCAAATAGAGACACCCATATTTCTTCTTGTGCCTCATTTGCATTTTCATTTGAGGACTCGAGTAGAGTATTATTATTGTTATTATTATTATTATTATTATTATGAGGATTTTAGCAGAGTATCATTAGTACTATGAGAAAATCTATAACAACAACAATAATGGTGGACTGGCCTATACAAAGTCTAGGTTTTTGACAAAAATTTATCGCAGAGGAAGATTGGGATGGGAAAGAGGTTGTCAAGTTTAGCCAAAGTCAATATTTGTGTTTGGGAAGGAGTGTTATTCTACATGGTTGGATTAGCCTATAGTGTCATTATGGATCAACGAGCCTATAGTGCAAGGGACATTAATGAAATCCATGATTCAAGCTATGCAAGGACCGTTAATGAAATCCATGATTCAAGCTATGCAAGGGTTGTAACATCCCCATTATAATCCTCATTTTAATTAATGCATAATGTAGATATGAATATGGCTATGGCCACGCGATGTAATATGTGAATTGTATTTCAGATTTTAATAAATATAATGTGATACCAGTTGTTGGGAATATGGATAGAGATGGGGGCTAATTAATCCACAAGAGAGAGGAAATGTCTAGGAGTGTCTAAGAGGAGCCCGAGAAGGAAATTAATTGTGGGTTCATCCAAACTCGGATTTCTGAATTTTGTTATCATTTGGAAAACCTTATATTTTATGGTTGAGTGTATGACATCTCAATCATTTAATACCTGTCAGGGAGTGGGTGTAGAAGCCACTTCCATAGTTATTGGAATCATGGGGTTGCAGTACAATAAACATTGGGCGGATTGAGAAGTCAATTATCTTGGGAAAATAGAGGAAATTCGTAGGGGGAAGGATAGGAAATTTTTCACATTCAGTTTTTGCATGAACAACGAGAAAAGAGCAAGTAAAAAGAGCAATGGAGCTAGACCAAGAAGACGGGGTGAATTCTGGAGCATGCAAAAGCGTTTTGGAGCTGGAAATTGAAGAGCCAAGTTGTCAGGATTGAAGAGTGAACTCTTGTGTGAGTTGCATTGTAACAACAAGTGGTTGTTGTTCTTTTCTTGGTAGTTTTCCTGGCAGTGAGTTCCCTCGAGTTCTTAGCAAAGAGATTCATGGTTACCTATGCGAGAGAGACCCTGATAAAGGAATGGGACGCCTGATGGACTGAGAGCAGTGAAGGGGTACATTCCTTGGGTAAAGAATGTCAAGAGGAAGAGAGTTGGAGGAAATTTGAGATAGTTGTAGGATAATACCAATGGGTTGTGGGATTTGAGTTGTGAATGGACTATGAGAGACGCCCTTCTCTTGTGGATTCCTAGCCCCAGCTTGGGGGTGACTTGTTGTTGAGATTTTGAACAACAGGTCTATGGTTGGGTGGAACGTCCTTCCCAAGCAGTTGATTGCACAAACATTTTAAAAAATAAGTGTTTACTATTTTCTAAGTTTCTTGTGAATTTCATGTTGTGTTTTACCCTGTGCATGAGAATATTTTTTATGTGTTATTGAAAATGATTATTTGGTTGCATTGTGTTTATTTAGAATGTTGTAGATGCATTTAATTCTAGGTATCATAATCTAGTTAAATATGTGTTTAATTCGTAGTTGGTAAGCTACATGAAATGAACTAGCAAGAAAAAAATTGAATTTATGTGTTTTTCTGCAAGCAATGTTTCTCGGCTAAGCTAGGGAACATTACAAAGTGGTATCAAAGGTAAAGGTTCAAACATTGAGCCTATATGGGCTAGACTCAGTACACAGAAGTTTTAAAAAAATTGCAAAGTTAAATCTCAAAGAATGTTTACAATGTGGTCATCAGATTTTTCTGCGAAAAAGTGTGAGGATATTACGTGTAATTTCGATGAATTCAAGTTTAGGGGCTAAAATCCCCAATTTTAATCTCTAAAGAGGCATGTGTTGGGCCTATAATTGGTCGAATTGGGCGAAATTGCAGTGTAGTCTTGAAGAAATGGGCGAAATTGGTCTAAAAATTGACATAAGAGTGTCGAAGTTTGGGTGCATAGGTTGACTCGATGTGCACCATGCCTAAATTGGTCATTATCAAGCTTAATTTCGAGTTCCATGGCATCCCTGCTAAAATTTTTGAAATTAAACATTTTTGGAAAATCAGAAAAATTCGAAATTTGGAAAAGAAAATGGGTATTCTTCCATACAAGATGTCAGCATGATGTGGAGACCACGTGGAAATGATGTGGTAGAGGTGACGTGGACTGCCACAGTGGTAGTTGGTGGCATGGTTGCAAGTGATGTGGGAGCCACATGAGGTAGTGGTATAGCAAATACCATAAACCACTGTCACATGGGAGCGAAGCGGTTTTAGCCAGAGGCCTTTAGCCATGCGACACCATTAAGATTGTGCCACGTAGCATGGAAAAAACCATTCTCGTGACCCAAAGGTTTGTTAATGTATGTGCATGTTTGGGATGTGACATGGTCTCTATGTCGTCGATCTCGCCAAATCTCAGTCGTCGGATCTAGGAGACATGCAAGTTCATGTGCACCAAGGTAAAGGTGCGGGATGGGACCCGCCCATCCCCGTGGCCAATGAAGGGGTACCACGTGGATTATTTCAAATGGGTGGGATCCTTGTTCCATCCGAGGTCAGAGATGTGCCAGTTGAGATGGTGGGGCCCATAAAATATTCATATTTTATTAATGTTTTAAGGCCAATGTAAGAGAAAGAAGAGAGGGAAGGCTGATGAGGCAAGCCAAGAGGGTGACATGGCATCACCTCAAGGTGACATGTGGACCCATAATGCCACATCAACAACCATGTCAACAAAGATATCACGTAGGCAAAACTACCCTACAATCTCAAAAGAAAAATAACTTTGGAGCCCAAAACCTATTTTGGACATAACTGGAGCAGATTACGTCAGATTAATATGAAACTTCTAGGTTTTGTCTGCAGTGAGGAGATCTACAAAATCACTAAAGAGAGCCACTACCCATTTTTTTTTGGATTTGTCATAAATTGTAAAATAATGGTTTTTAAAGATCTAGGTCCAGATCCTTGGCAGATGTCTAACATAAGATGTGATTCTTGGAGGGATTCCATAAAGCAGGCATGGAAATAATCCAGGAAGGAATTGAATAAAACCAAAGGAGTTTCCAATGGGGATGCTAAAATAGGCCAAAATCCACTATTCTTGGCCATCCCAGCAAACAAAGTTGTCTTTGGGCCAGAATTGTTAAAGGAAATGGAAGATCATATGGAAAAGATCAGGCATAATTTAAAGGCTTCCCATGACAGGCAGAAAAGTTATGCACACAAGAATAGAGTTTTTAGACATTTTAAAGTGGGTGAACATGTTTTCCTAAAGTGAAAGTAAAAAGAAGTTCGATAAGATTGGTTTGTTACCTAAAGTTGGTAGCAAGATATTGTGGGCCATTAGAAATATTAGAAAATATAGGGCCAGTTGCATACATGCCATCATTTCTTGTATCCATGAAAGTGCATAATGTTTTTTATGTGTCATTAAATTAAATAAATATGTGTCTGACCCTAACCACATAATTGATTGGACTGTGATCGAGTTGGAAAACGAAGGGGATTTCCGGGTGGAACCAGCATGCATCATGGATCGGAAGTTCAAAGTGATCGGGAACAAATTCATAGGGATGGTAAAGGTTCAATGGACATGCTACAATCCTAAAGATGCAACATGGGAGCATGAAGAAACTATGTGGGAGGAATACCTGTAATTTTTTGTCAATTTTGAGGAAAATGAAAGACTCCATTTTGGGCAACTAATGTTCCAGAGCCATGTCTCAAAATTATTGGTTTCCTACGATAATATCCCTAATAAAAGAAAGGAGCATCCCAATGGACTAAAGGCAGTGAAGGGGGCACACTCCTTGGGTCAACAAGTTGAGAATAACGAGAGATTATTTTTGGGATTGTTGTTGTAGAGTAAAATGATCTTTAGAATTTTATTTTATGAATATTATGATATAAATTTGTATATATATTTCGGCATGGTGCTATGCACTGAGGATGGTGCACAATTGTAGGGGAGGGGTAATGTAACATCCCCATTATAATCATCATTTTAATGAATGCACAACGTAGATATGAATATGGCTATGGCCAAGCGATGTAATATGTGAATCATATTTCAGATTTTAATAAATATAATGTGATACCAGCTGTTGGGAATATGGACAGAGATGGGGGTTTATTAATCCATAAGAGAGAAGAAATGTCTAAGAGTGTCTAAGAGGAGCCCAAGGAGGAAATTAATTATGGGTTAATCCAAACCCATATTTCTGAATTTTATTAACATTTGGACAACCATCTATTTTATGGTTGAGTGTATGAGAGCCCAATCATTGAATACCTGTCACGAGGTGGTTGTATAAGTCACTTCCATAGTTATTGGAAGCATGGGGCTGCAGTACAATCAACATTGGGCAGAGTGAGAAGTCAATTGTCTTGGGAAAATAGAGGAAATTTGTAGGGGGGAGGATAGGCAGTTTTTCACATTCAATTTTTGCATGAACAAAAAGCAGAGAGCAAGGAAAAAAAGCATTGGAGCTAGACCAAGAAGGAAGGGTGGATTATGGAGCATGCAGGAGCGTTTTTGGAGCATTTTGGAGATGAAAATTGAAGAGTCGAGTTGTCAATCCTGAAGAGTGAACTCATGTGTGAGTTGCACTGTAACATCAAGTGTTTGTTGTTGTTTTCTTGGTAGTTTTCCTGGCAGTGAGTTCCCAACAGAGAGATTCATGGTTACCTATGCCAGAGAGACTGTGATAAATGAATGGGATGCCCGATGGATTGAGAGTAGTGAAGGGGTATATTCCTTGGGTCGGGTAGGTCAAGAGGAAGAGAGTTGCAGGAAATTAGGGATAGTTATAGGAGAATACCAGTGGGTTGTGGGATTTCAGCTATGAGTGGCCTAAGAGAGGCACCATTCTCTTGTGGATTCCTAGCCCCAGTTCGGGGGTGACTTATTGTTGATATTTGGAACAACAAGTCAATGGTTGGGTGGAACGTCCTTCCCAAGCAGTTGGTTGCACAAACGTTTTAAAAGATAAATGTTTATCTATTTTTTGAGTTTCTTATGAGTTTCATGTTGTGTTTTACCCTGTGCATGAGAATGATTTTTATGTGTTGTTGAAGATGATTATTTGGTTGCATTATGTTTATTTAGAATGTTGTAGATGCATTTAATTATGGGTATCTGAATCTAGTTAAATATGTGTTTAATTCGTAGTTGGTAAGCTACAGGAAATGAACTAGCAAGAAAAAAATGAATTTATGTGTTTTTCTGCAAGTGATGTTCCTCGGTTAACCTAGGGAACGTTACAAGGGCCATTATTGAAAGCCATGTTTAAAGTAGTCATGGAAATTTTAAGGATCCACACTTATCTTATAGTGTATAAACCTTGGCCATTGCCACTAACTCTTAAAATGTAAACTATAAAATGTCGACGATAGTTTTGTAAAAATATTCAAATTTCTAAGGAATTTATAGAGTTTCTAAAAACATTTGGTTCTACTATAAGTAAAATAATTTTATCTTGTAGAACTTGGGAGAAACTTTTTTGGAAAGAAAAGAAAATAAATTGGTGAATCATTTTTGGAAAAAAATGGAAACTCGTGAATCATTTTTGGGAAACAAAAAAAAAGATAATGGAAAATTAGCCTCGTGTCAAATTTTAACCCCTAAATATTTTCGTGCAGGCAACACTTCCGGGCACCCAAGCTCTTAATAATCCATCCACCGTGTTGAAAGCAGTTCCAATGCAACTGGTTGGTCTTTGATTAGCCTTCACCAACAATAGATCCTTCTATAACTCTTCGAAAATCTACAATTAAGGGCATCTACCGTCAAATAATTGGTGTGAACATGGTGTCATTTGGAAATTAATGATGCATAGATAAACAAATTCATTAGCTAGAGCAACTTTCCAATTTAAAGGTGAATTCACAATGGGAAATATGCAACAAGCAATGGTCGATACTTTTAGAAGAGAATCCATCTTCCACTCGGGCAATAACCCCTGTAGGGGGAATTGGGGTCTTCATGTTTTTGTTATGTACAAAGAAGTTGAGGTGATCCATACGTTGGTCCTAGATAGTAACCTCTTTGGATCCTTTCCAAACATAAGACTTTGGAATCTGTGTGAAGGCCAACTCATGGACACGTACCTGCATGCCAAAGGTGATCAACCCCACCATTGACATTAGATATGAGAGGAGGGATATGGCCCACATGATATTTGTCTTCAATTACCATTTTTCTTCCTCCTTAATGCATATGTCCACTACGAAGAGAAACAATTAACACTTGGGATTGGAGGGTAGCACCAAGGGGTCGCTTAAGGCCCTAAATAAGTGTTATAGCGTCAACTGCCACAATTAACTCATTGATGCTCTTATTGGCCTAGTCCCTATCCTACTTGCATACAACTCTTCCCCATGCCTCCTTGACACCTTCTAAAAAACATTTTTTTTGAACTTGTACATGCCCTGGCAATTATGCATCACATGTATACCTAGGTTACTCCAAAGAAAGTCATGTACAAGCTAATAAATGCTTTAAAAATATATGTTTTCCTAATTAAATGTTGAGATACGAGTTTGGTTAGTTTCTTAACTCCTTCTACCCGTACTCAATTGTCTCTAACCAACTAGAGATGGCATAAATAGAGTATTTGGTCCAAGGAGAAAGGTAATGATCCATTGTGTACCAAATCAAACATCTATTTGGCTACACCCGCCATGTTTGTAAGCCGCATACATCCCAACCTATGTTGGTTATTGACCTAGAAACCCTTGTTTCCATCCTTCTTTGATATGCTTCCTATCTGACTAGGAGTTTCCCTTAAATCCTCCTTGAGTCTGTTGGTGGATCGAAGGTCAATATCAATATTTATAGCAGGAGCTTGGGAGGAGGGACCCAAAGTCTTTTTCGACAAGACGGTGCCACACGGGACATGTATATAATGTAACTACCAAAATTGTTGAATATTTATAGAAACTCGTTCCTTTGAAAAGCATTATGTTTGTAATGTTTAGTTTGCAATCATTGCATATATGCTTTGTAGAAAACTAATTGTTTTGATTATTCATTTACATTTAATTGGACTAACGGGTAGTTATCAGTATAACTACATGTCTGTGTAGTCTTGTATGCTTGAATTTCTTGCAGGTTACAGAGGAAACTATCAAAAAAGAGCGAGGAAATTCTAGAATTCGGGAACGATATCAAACGTAGGACTGCTAGTGATTTTATCCTTCTTCTCCTCAAGATAGTTAGTTATTTCAATTAAATCGTTTATAATATATTTTCTACGTGTTCTCTTTGGAATTTTCTTTCTTTATCGTCATTTATTTGATGCAATAAGCCCACTACTATAGGGGGGTTTTCCCCGAAAGAAAAATTGGCTACGATACTAGGGAATTCTCCTTAGTGGGCCTATTTTTGGGCTTTGTTGTTGTGTTTGCTTAGTTTAATTGTTTTTTCTTTTGTCTGAGACTATTATCTAACGCGTAGATTAGTGACTTGTGATTTCATGGATCTTTCTTTAATCACTTGATCATGTAGCTTACCTCTTCTTCTTTTTCTTTTTTCAATTTTTGAGCTACATATGCATTGTGCAGTTATCACAGTCGCGTACATATGCGCCCGCCAGTTAAGACAAGCGCATACGTGCGCGGTATGATATGACCATGAGCGTGTACATCCTTCTAGAAAAGGTTTTTTCAAATATTTTCTGGTCTAAAGGTGTTGGGTCAGGTGTCTGGGGTCTCTCCTGGGACTTTAAGACTTTGTAGGTGTTGCATCTTCAGTTCAATAGTTGTTTAGTTCGATTCTTATAAAGAAAACAAGAATGTTTTGTGCATTTCCTATATGTGTCATTTTCAAGTTTGTGAAGATAGTTTGAGAAGTTATTCGTCGAGATCTTTCGTCTAAAGTAGATTTTATTGTTGTTCTTGGTAAATCTTTATAGGTCTGGGTTCTTTTTGACCTATTATTGGTTTCTTTCTTGTTGGCTTTAAGAAGAAAGTTTGTTTTAAATCTTTCCTATTTCTTTTACCTTTTAAACAAAACAAAAAACAAAAAAAAAATACTTATAGAAAGTGTACCTTTGTATTATTTTTCTGTCCTTGCCATTGTTTCTCTAAAGAAGAAAAAAATTTCAAGTGTGCTTTCTCTCCTTATAGTGTTTCTTAGGTTTCAAATTACATGTTGCATTCTTGAAAGATTTTCATTTTTATAGTTTTGACGAAAATGACAGTATAATTTATTTTCAGTTGTTTTTCATTTCAAAAAGAAAGCTTGCATCAGTAATGCATTCCATCTGAAAGAAAAATTGCATTTTTGCATATCATAAAAAGAAAAGAGTTTGCTCATTTGTCTGAAGCATTTTGCACTCATTTTCAGTGAAGAATGAGCATATTGCATTTTATGTTCTTATAAGTGTTTTAGTTTTTTGTTGAGTCTTTTAAAAACACCATTCAGTTTCATCCATTACCCATTTTAAGTAAACAACATCCCTTGTAAAATGAACATTTAATTAAAATTAACTATACATTTCATTTTCTAGGGTAAACAAACTAACTTAAGTTAGGGCCTTGGATTAGGTTGGAGAGTTAACTCTCCAAGGCCAAAAATCAACTTAAGATTATGAGATAGGGAGCACTGAAATCCAACTTTCGTATAGGTATAGTCGGGAGCCTCCTCTAACACAAGAATTAAACATGAGGTCGTGTGAGATAGATTTGAAGAGATAACCCCTCCAAATCTTGACTAAATGTAGTGGAGAGATCGTATTTTGGGGGTTTCGCTAGTGCCCTTACCTTCGTGAGCGGCGGTGATTTTGGAGCTTTGGACTTTGTTTCCCTACCCATACGTTCAATCCCAACTATCTACTATACCACCCAGACGTTGACTGCAAGTTGGTATCCTTAGTACTCGTTTTGAGGTTTCTCAAAGGTGACTACGAGGGGTTTCCCATGGTACTGAGGGCAGACGTCACATCTCACTTCTCGGTACCTCTGAAGGGTGCGATGTGAAGTGTGGGTACTTGCATCGGGAAGGGATAGTTAGTGGAGGTTTGGGTAATTTCTTCTCACTCATTCGTTCATTGGTTCACAAGACTTAATCAACCCGTGCCTTTGTCCGGAAAATCCTTGCCTAACTTTGTTACTACTGAGGTCTCGGAACCTAATCCACCCAAGTTGGAGTATTGGTGAAGTGGTTTGTAATTGTTGTTTCCTTAAAAAAATTCTAGTGGTGTGCTCTACGTTTGTAGACGACTTAGGTAAGTGTGTTGGTAGTCACCTTGAGTTTATGATTTAAAGTGGTTGATCAACTACTTCGTCGGTCTAAAAGAGTACAAGGTCTTTCGCCTGATCAAGAGGAATTGAATTCTCTGCCACCTCCTCGGAGGCGTCGACTCGACCAAACAGACACTTTTGTACCAACTGGTCCCATTGACATCGTAGAGATAGAGCCTATAGAAACAAATGCTTCTACGTCAGAGGTTACACACATATCAAATCTCAAATTTGAAGGCTTTGTTTGTCCGTTTAATCCTCCATTGATTGGATCTCACAATCCAATTGTATTGCAAATTCTGGCTTCCGCGTTGGATTCCACTAATAGTTGCCCTCTCTGATGGGCCATCATAGATGACACTTGTGAATTTTTTGGGTCGGGGACCCTTACAACCCCCACTGTGGCAATATTGACAAGAGAAATCCTGCCTCCTTTCATGTCTAACCAAATGACTAGCATGGTTCAATCCATGGTAACCACGTCGATCGGAAGCTCTTCGTTGTTGATAGTTGGGTCCACTCATCCTTTCAGTATGGCCTCCTCCTCATCATTTATATCTAACACTTTTTTGTTTGGAATGTCGTTGATCGGCATGCAGAATGTGTCGGTCGGTTCTCGATCGTTTCCCCAAAGTAGTAACAAGTGTGTAGGGAGTTCTTCAACTACCCTCCAATATTTTCCTTGGGGATAAGGACACATCCCTTTGTCATTCCCCTCACTAAGGAGCGGTTCTTTCCTATCTTTTATCCCTAACCCCTTTATGGTATGGGGCGCTCCTATGGGCAACAGATTTCAACCCGTCGACATGCTATATTCCTCTAACCCTTTCACATTATTTGGTGGGTTCGGGAACAATCCATTTCCCTTGTCTGGAATGTCAGTAGGGGGGGACCCCTTCCAATCCCAATGGAATATCGTGTAAAGGGCATACTCTTCGCAAGGGATGTCGTCAAGGGGAAACCCATTTCTCAGTCAAAAATATCCAATGCAAGGGAGTTTTCCTTTGTAAGGGATGTCAGCAGAGGGAAACCTTGCTTTGACTTACGAGAACTAGATGGGTGGAGGTTTTCCTCCATATAACCAAGGTCATCAAGGATTTACTCAAAATCCTGGCCATTCTGTAAGCTCTTCCTGGCAACCCGGTGCCAGTAACAACCCAGGTTATCCTTTTTCGATGGGTACTCAACCTGGGAGCTCCAACTCGACTAGTTGGAATTTTAGGCCCCCGTCGAGGTTACCTTTTTTGACAACTTTAAACTTGTCATACCTATCAAAGTTGTTGAACGATCTGATTTTCCATGATCTGAACTAGCCTCCAATCCCCACCAAGTTTCCTTTGGACATTCCAAAATTCGAAGGTAAGTTTGAAAAGGATCTGGGTGACGATGTGACAACCTTTCATCTATGGTGTTCATCGAATTATTTGAACGACGATTCCATCTGTTCCAACGCACTCTTACAAGAGTGGCAACGAAATGGTACATTGAACTCGATGGTTCAACATTTCGCACGTTTCACGGTTTAGCCTTGGTTTTTCTCAACCACTTACAGCTTCCTATCTGGTACAGTTTCGGCACCAACCTCCTATCCATGCTCAAACAGGATAAGGCCACTCACATATCGGATCATATACAAGAGTGGTGGAGCTGAAAGAGGTTTATCAAAGCCAAAGTCCCTCTTGAGTTCTTGTTGGAATGGTTCATCGAGTCCTTATTTCATTACATCTCTAAATATGTATCTACGTCAAGAGTATCCTATGAAGAAGAGGCAATCTTTAGGGCCCAACAGTTAGATTTAATCTATTCACAATGTAGGATCATTTACGAGATTATACTAGATGCACCACGATCTGGTTTTGATCCCTCGAAAGCGAAGTATGGACAACATGTCGACAACATTGTTGGTTCTATAAAAAGAACTACCACAGATTTGGTTATGAACCAGATGCAATAGATGACCATTCACCATTCATTCATCTGTGGTCGCTCAAGCCACGACTTCGACTATTTCAACCGTCCAATCATCGGATGTTCACGTTGTACAGTTGACAACCGCAAATGGTACCCAACAACCCGAAGGGAAGAATAAAAAGGGAAAGGATAAGAAAGGGGCTGGAAACAATAATAAAAATTCAAATGTTGGAGGGGCCAAGAAGGAGAAGGAGAAGGTGAAATTCACTTGCAATCTTTGTAGTGAAGATCACCTAACCCATCAGTGCCCAAAGATGGAAGAGGCTCAATGTTTGTTAGCACAAAAACAACATGTTGTGCTAAAGAACCCATTTGCACATGGACAGAATATGTAGGCACACTATTCTAGTAGAAATCTGCAAGGGGCACCCAAATTGCACCCCTCATCGGATGGATCAATGTCGTTCATCAATATAGTGAACCATAAGAAGGAGGAAGTTTATTTGTCGACCATAACTCGTGATTACGATAATCCTGAGTCGACATCTAAGGGGAAAGAAACTTTTGATCCTCATAATTCTCTCCATATAGAGAAGTTGAATAAGGAAACAATGCCACACATACCAAAAGGTATGTATAAGCGTGCATTGCCTAACCCGAATGCTTGATTCACACCCAACTATTCTATTGTTGAGGACTTGGCTCACACGCCATGTGCAATGTCATCCCTAGAGGTGTTACAAAGTTTCCCTGTGCAACAAGTTGCATTGTTGTCCACAATAGGGGTTGCTAACTCTTCGAGCCAACTCGTTATGAAGTTTGACACTGCACAGGTAAAGCCCCGTCTTCCATGTAGCCTTCCAAATCAATATTGTGTACCTGAAACACATTATTTGAAGAACTGTCGTTGATGAAGGCACTTCGACATGCGTTATGTCGTTGTCCTGCTGGAAAGCAATTGGATCCCTCGAGCTTACCCTGTTTCCTACTCTTTTAACTACATTTGATGGATGATCGTTTAGAACACATGGTATCATTTCCTCTTTTCGTGTCCAGTTAGGGGGAAGACCATTTCTGTTGAAGTCGAAGTAGTCAATGCTCCACTCGATTATAAAATTTTGTTAGGAAGGAGTTGGATCTATAAGATGATGTTTGTTATCTCATTGGTTTTTAGAGTTTTTCTGCTTCCCTCAAGAAGGGAAGATAGTAACAATAGACCAGATGTCATTCAACCACTCTCACTCTGCGACAAATCCGAGATCTTTGGTCCCATTGATCGAAAACTATCAGATGGAAATTGGGAGCATTGGTGTTGGGATGTATCCTTCACCTATGGGAACCTTTAATTTCTCAGCACCAATTTTGTACATTCGCACTACCTCAGTCGGCTATCAATAGTCAAAC
>WSFP011478347.1:0-16600 GCA_009831015.1 Picea engelmannii
CATCCATTTAACTACTAATTAACCCCCTTTTGTTATTGATGAAATGTTTCTTTTGATTATTAATATAAATGTTAAGACATTTTAAACAAAACAAAAAAGTATGGATTGTTCAAGCAGTCACCACGAGCAAAATAAAAGATAAAAGGGCCTATTAACAAAATTGCCCTCTATCTAATCTTAAAAGCACTATATAAACACACAATATCGCACATAAGCTCAAGTGTCATAAGAACATAAATACATAATATGCATATCCATCCAAATATCACAAGGGACACATCCAACTAAGCATAAATGCAAAAAGGATAATCCACACATCAAGGAGGATCATCATGGTCCTTGGGGCCAATCACCATCCATCTTTCATTGGCTATTGGGGATGATTAGTTCTCATCCAATGTTTCTTGGCTCCAACTCCATAGTCAATGCTACTTATGAGATAATAAGGATTAGCAATGGGAATTTGTTGTTACAATGCATAAGTGGATGTGAACAAATATGGAAACAAGCCCTTCACTCATGAATTACTTGACCAACTTTGTGGCGGGAATTCCTTCCAAATGTTGGAATTTCCTAGAGCCACTTGAGTGCATAGGAGAGACAAGCAATTCCTTACTCATGGTGCATGGAGCACCTCCTAGTAAAACTAAAAGTTGATGAAAATGCACCACTTCTAGTTCAACCTTTTCAATCTACAATCAAACCCCTTCTTTTCTTATTACTTAATTTTATATTGCGCACTCTTTCACACCCACTTATGATTTTCATGCATGCCAAGTATTTTATTAACCCCATGTTTTTTTTAAATATTCAAATTAATGTTCATTATTTTTATTAAAACTTGTATTCCTCTATTTTTTAGCTCATGTCTAATGATAACTTCCTAGGAACAAGTTAGAACTCATTTTAAAATTAATAATTACTCATAGGTTCACATGTTCTTTGTTGTAGTCTTTCATTTTAATATCCTTGTTAAAATTATTAGGCAAAGAGACACCAAATGACAATCACTCTAATTGTATAACATCAATCAAAGGCATGTACTCAATCATAATATTCAAACACAAATATGTACACTTGTCATTACAACATGCAAAAAGATGGGTGTTATCGCACAATTTGTACTTTACCAAAGCCCTAGGCAAGTGGAAGCAAGATTTGTGTAACAGGGAGTGACCTATCATTGTCACTTTAATAGGAAACCCCTTTATGTTTAGGAGTATATCACAGTACCCCAAGGGAGATGTCCCCAGTAACCTAAGGGTTTGAGAAGGCTAAGGTAAAAGATATAAGAAAGTCTCACCCCTCTCACAGGTCACTCAAGGCAGAGGTTCTTTGTGTCTTATAGAGATGAAGCAAAGGGTAAATGAGGTGTACCTGCCCATAACAAGACAACAAATAGAAAAGAGTGCAATTTATAAGTACCATATGATGTTAGTGCTTCATAAGACCATAAACCTCTCCAAAATAAGTAAGTTGATATAAAACTGCAACAAATGTAATTATTTATAACAACAATGAATGTTTTGTAACAGCCACAAGAAGTATGCCTCGAGAATGCTTGAAAATGACAAGAAAATATAACTCTAGGTTGATAGAATGATAACAACAACTTGTCAGAAGCAAAGTTAGCTATGTCTAATCAACTTTTAATGTCACTTTTGGAGATGAATTTGTTGTTGTAAGATGGTTGTAGCAATCTTTTGCAACAACAAGAAGTTAGTTAGTGGATTAATATAGTTTAAGGTTAGTAAATGTTTCAAGGAAGATAGTTTAAGAGTTTGTTTGATCAATCAATCACTATAGTGAGTGAACTAGTGTCTTTATAGGGTAATGGAGTCTAGAGATGACGATTTTCTACTTGGAGGAAAAGACACAATGATAATAGTTTCCTAAGGATACAAGATGGATAGAATAGGTGTTGGATTTTTAAGGCCTCAACATCCAAACCTTAAGAGAAAACTTGCTAGAGTGTAAGCAATTTTTAGGCTCTAGTAAGATCTTCCTTTCTTGGACTATTGAATAAATACTAGAAGCAACAATTGACTAGAGAATAACTTCTAAAGTGCTAGTATTTAGGGCTCTAGAAGTTTAACTAGGTCAAAATCATGTTGGCAAGGTCTAGCAAATGAAGAGCAAAGAAGTAGCAAATTAAGTCCTTTACTCTGAAGGTTTGTCAAGCAAGTAATTTCATAATCTTTAACATGAACAAGCAAATTTACCATAAACCATTCAAATAAAATGAAGAATTGCATATTTACTTACTTCACCAAGAATAATCAAGCCATAAAACCCTAGAAATTCCAAGTAACTTCACCAAGAATGATCCAAGTTGCAAATTTTTAGCCTCCAAGAGAAGTGCACCGAAAATTTCAGCCAATAACCCTAGATGAGGGTCAAATTTCATATCACACTTGTGTGATGAGAGATCATCCAAAAAATGAGAGTTTTATCTCCCTATTTATACAGTATCAATGACCTTTAATTAAAATTAGGTCATGAAAAGGCTGACAGGGCCAATTTACATTTAAAATCCAGTTTTTTGATAAATGACATTAATTAAACCCTAAAATCATATCCAAGGGTGGCGTCGTGCCCTTCTAGGGTGACGTTAGGCCTCAAATGCAGAACGGTTGGCCTCCAAAGGCCCTGAATGCTGCCACACGTGTCAACTAGCCCACAACTGCCCTCATAAGAGAAAACCCTAACGTTGGATGATGTCATGTGCTCTCAAGGGTCAACGTCTAGGTGGAAAGGCAAGACCCCCTGGGTCTAGGTCTGTCAGAGTGTCCCTGGTGCAACATCCTTCTTTCTTCTTGGTGCAAGCCTCTGGTGTCTCTTCCCCCCTAGTGGGGTCACAGCATCCATTTGTGGGCTTTCAACCCCATTGAGGTCCGAGCTAATCATTCCCCCATATGTACATGTCCACCAAGCAAAGCCCTGCAACAACAAAAAGTACTCCATCCAAGGGTTCATAAGTCACATGGATCATAGCAATGTCAATCACATCTAATAATCAATTTACCCAAACATGTGCATCAAACCCCCCTTTACCCAGACAAATTTTCAAAGATGGTATTCAATTTAACAAGTTAGGTTTGGAGAGGGTCTTGGGATGTCCTATTGGGCTAATCCTCCTTAAGTTTGGGGTGTTTCCCAGGTGAGAGCCAATCTAGGTCATGTAAGTGTGTGTGAAGTGACATGGGAAGTGTTTGGGCATAGGATGCAGTGATGACAGGGAAATGTAGGTCTTACCTGTGGGTGCCTTTGTAGAGGGCGAGTTACACCTTATCATGGATGTCATTGTTTCCTAGCCCATTCAATGCCTTTTATTCTTAGTCTTATTTATTTTTATTTTGTGCTTCAAGGAAAGAGCTGAGGAACACTGTCCTGGCTTGGTGACCATAGGTGACAACGTTACCCACAAGCATTTCACGGAGATGAGAAGGTTGGCTCGTGATGAGACCCCCTTTCTCTTGGCTATGCCACCAAGAGCCACTACCCTAGTTTGGTGACCAAATAGATGGTAGTGCCATACCGCTACATGCCCATGGTCCTAATAGGTTGGCTCATTATGAGACCTCCCATCCACTAGCTAATACCTTGAGAGTTTATTTATCTTATGGGTTCCCTTTTCTTACTAAGAAGCTCTTTGTTGCTTTCTCGGGAATCCCTGGGTGAAGCATCTCAAAGGTTTCATTTTGGCTTTTAACTTTTGTCAGCTACTTTTACCCTCTGGGCCTTTAGCCCCCTCTTCCCACAAGGAAAGGTACAACCCTTCCTAGTGTGGCAAACGCAATGCTCGAACAAAGGTAGGGGGGGAAATGAGAGGAGTAAGGATGGAAAGTGGCAAGTATGGAGGGAATGGACAATGACCTTTCATATACCCACCCAGTGGCAACCCATCCTAAAGGGATATCAACTTACTAGGGAATCATGTCACCCTCCCAGGTATGAGCAAGTTAAAAAGCATAAATTCCAAGGAAACGTTATGAAATGAAGGAGAATTCAGTGCAACATATTTAAGCGTTTCAATAATCAGAGTGACACATACCATGATACCCAGACTCATTACCTGATGGAGCAAGACTTACTGCTACTTCAGGTCCAGGTTGGTGGGATGGATACTGGTGTTGTTGATAGATAGGTTGCACTGAAGAAAAGATGGGCCCTCTAGGGCCATGCTCAAGTCATCCGGCTCTCGGCACTCCATGTCTAGGACATGTGCGCCTCAAGACATGATCTCCTTAGTTATCCCTAGGATTGGGGATAACAATGGGAATGAAACACCCATTCCACGAGAGAAAACACATGTGGTCTCCTCAACATGTGGTCCTCGAAGTTGGCATAGGTGCATCTATAACCCACATCAAATTATCAACACAAAATCATGTAATACAAGTATCTCATATCATAATAATGAAAGCATTCAATTACTTGAACTAACCTTATTGCTAATGCAATATTAAAATAACGTACCAAACATACCAAAGTGGGGCACCACATGATGAAGTTCATCAACATACATCTCTAACTATGAGAAGGAAAGATTGGCATAGTGTTATTGTTTTCATATTCACTTATGAGTTGTGTAGTTAAACAGGGAATCAATTCGACCAAAAGACCACAATGGGTATTGCTCCACTTAGATGGTCATTCATTAAAAACTAGGAACATCTACGTTTGGAAGGGTGCTTTGGAGTAATAATTTTTCTAGCATTAGATGGGATGAGTTGGCGAAATCCAACTAGCTAGTTTGTGATGACTTTGATATGGTGGAATATTGAGAAGACAAAGAAGTGTTTCTCCCACATGGTTGGAGCCATAAATAAATGGATGCTTAGTTCAACTTGTATTCCACTCTTGGTCCAATATTAGATGAGGAAGGGATAGGGGTTTGAAATGTCTTAATTAGCCCAAGCTCTTCATGCAGTTTTTTTATTTATTTTGACAACCAATGAGCCAATACAATTCAAGGAGTAGCCAAAGCAACTCTCTATGGTCACCAACATGTTTTATTTGATGTCCCTTAGGGAGGTAACAAACCATGCATTCCAAGATCTCATTATGATACGAATATATCTCATATGAATTAGCAGAGATACTTGTACAAGATTCGAGAAGTTTGGAATTTAATTCCTTTAACTTGTACATATAATAGGTAGATTTTTTGGTGGAATGAGCTTTGTGCAAAGACCACCTCACTTTTTAAGGACTCTAAGGAAAATTGCTACCATCAAAATATGGTGTAAAGAGATACTACAAAAGAATTCAATGCCACCAACAAGAGGTTGCAACTCAATCCATTTGATAGGGATTTTCAAGAATGTGCATTGAAACTACATCACACCCTAAAAGTTGTTGAAGCAACGAAACCCAATGGTGGTTGAGATTGAGCAAGCTTCACTAAATTAGAATGGGGGTAGGCCCAATGATTTTTTTTTCTAGGCCCTCATAATCACAATGGCCTCTAAGTGCAACATGACTATTGAGATTAATGGGGCTTAAACATGGAAATATCGAAAGAGAATGTGTTAATTGGTATAAGATGGTATTCCAATTGCAAGAAACAATGGAGAAATTTTGTGGTGGCCATGCAATCTTGCTTCAACATTGTCGCTCATTGTGGTTCATGTTTTGTTTAAAATATTTGTTGAGACCTTAGCATTAAAAGTGAATTATATTTTCCTTGAAATTATTTAGCCAAAGAAAACTCATTTCAATATATTTGCAATGATATTGTTTAGTTTGAAAAGCATTATGTGGTGGGTTCCATCTATTGGCTTCAACATGTTATTCCTAAAGATTAACTTTGAAAAATCCTATGATTGATAGCGATGATTATTCCTTTTTTTCCATGTTAAAGGCCCTTTGTTGATATCGTTTCTTCATTCAAGGTGTAGAAACTCCATTTGTGGCAAAAATTATGTTTGTTGATGCATCTGCATGCCTAATCGTTATTGTAATTAATTCTAAAGAAATTGGGTTTTCACCTCTACTCATCAAGATTTCCCATTGCTATCAACATTGAATGTGATGGTAATTGAAAGTCTTAATTATCAAGGTTGGGGACAATTATTCTTCTTGGACAAGAAGATTTACCACTGACAAATGAACATTTTGATGATGCTCTTATCCTAACCATTCAAGAGAATGAGACTTCCAATCAAAGTACTATGGAGTGCCTAAACACACTCTATGTTGCCTCTAAATATAGTATGAGCATACAAAAAAACATGTTCACGGTGTAGGCCCATCGTTCGATTGGCTAGCAAACACAAGATGGATTTGGATCCAACCCACTCAAACTTAAATTTTGTGGGTTATTGTTTTCCTTCCATGCCTCCCTAGAGGAGTACTAACAATTGATTGTTGACATAAACAAATGAAAAAAAGTGTCACTCAATGGATTACAAAATTGTTCTCTTTGGTTGGAGAAAACTCACACCGAACAATACCTTCATGCCAATTCCCATCATCACCCCTCCCAAAAACTAGGTGTTCTCAACACCTTAGCCACTAGAGCCTTCAGAATTTCTAATGATGAACACCTTGAGGAGGAGAAAAATCACCTCCTCAAAGTTTTGAAAGATAATGGCTATAAAAAACATCAGGGGATGAAAGCTTTTCAAAATGCCACTAAAACACCTAGGAATAATGAACAAACAAATAATGATGTGTCCGAGGTTTTCTTACCCTACATACAAGGGACAACAAACAAGCTTGCTAGGATTTTAAAGAGGAAAAACATTGGGGCAACTTTCAAACCCTTAAACACCATTAGGAATTCCCTTAGGTCAGTCAAAGACTATGTTGATCCCATCGAGCAAAAAGGTGTCTATATGATCCCATGCTCGTGTGGTAAATGATACATAGGAGAAACAGGTCTTTCCTTTAGAATTAGGACTCAAGAACATGCCGCTGACATCAAACACAATTGCACCCATCCCTCAGCTCTTGCAGAACATTCAGATAAAACTAAACATCACATTTGTATTGAAGATGCCAAAATTCTTGCCAAGATAGATCACTATCACAATAGGAAATTCAGAGAAGCAATCGAAATTGAAAAACAACTTAACAATCAAAACAGATATGATGGTTGGAAAATTAGTCAAAATTGGATCCCAACACTAACCAATATGAATAATTCAAGATATTAATTTATAAAAAATATGTAAATCTTATATATTTTTCGATTTCATTTTAATCTTAACAAATAATTAATAAACAAACAAATATAATTTTTTTGATTTCATTTTAATAAGTTGACTCTTAACAAATAATTAATAAACAAACAAATAAAAATTAATAAACAAACAGATATAATTTTTCCTGATTTCATATGTCGACTCTTCATAAACAACTTTTCAAGTATTTATTTACACTTGTTATATCTTTTTTCCTTCATATCTCATAAATAATTTCCCTGATGATGGACCACACTAGTTTGGTCCGAAACGTCGAAAATCAAAAACCTATGCGATGAATCCGAAATAACTTTTTGATCAAAACATTCCCTCTAATTATAGTACCATTATGATTAGCCTGATTTTAGCCAAGCTTTATGGAATTATTTTGGAAGAGAAGATTAGCATTTGGATAGAAAGTCATGGTAAAAGAACTAAAGGCCAAGCCGGATTTAGGAGATATCATTCAACTGTGGACCATCTTGTTACCTTTAGGATCATTACAGAGGAGTTCCGCAATATTAAAACCAACATTTTTTTGTTGTTCTGTTGACTTTAGAAAAGCTTTGGACATGGTTCCTAGGAAAAACCTTTGAAATAAGTTGGAAGAGATAAAAGTGCATCTCGAGTTGAGGGTTGTTGCAATAAGGATGCATGATAACGTTATTGCTAAGTTTAAAAACACTGAGGGCTGGTCCAAAGAGATTAACTGCAATATCGGAGTCAAACAAGGTTGTCCCTTGTCCCCTACCCTTTTTAGCATATACATTGATAAATTAGAAGAATGCTTGGAAAAAGCAGGTTGTGTCGACCCTACTCTCACTGGTATAGTCATCAATCTTCTTCTTTATGCCGATGATATCGTTCTTATGGCAAGGAGTTCCCATGATCTTGAAAACCAATTAAGAATCCTAAAGGATTTTTGCTCCAATATGGGTATGATTGTTAATACTGATAAGACTAAGGTCATGATTATTAAATCCAATAAAATCCCTTATGATACCTTTGTATATGACAAGAACAACTTGGAGGAAGTGACTTAATACAAATATCTTGGAATTGATATTCACCACAAGCTTAATTGGAATTATAGCATTCAGAAAAGGATTATTGGGGGATTGAAAGCTTATTATGGGCTTGAAAACAATTGTAAATCAGCTGATCTTTGGAGTTGGGATAAAAAGAAACTCCTCTTTGAAACTCTTGTTACACCTGTTATTCTTTATGGATGTGAAGTCTGGGATTGTAGTATCTCTCGTGAATCCTGTAGAAAGATAGAGCAAATACAAAAGAATTTTATAACCTATAATCTCAATATTAAAGAAAATACGCTCTATCCCATCCTCCTCGTAGAAACAAGCCTCTCCCTCATTGAGAGCATGGCTATGACTAGATACCCAATGTATAAGAACAAGTTAAACAACATGGAAGACAAAAGACTACCTAAAATTGCTTCAAAATCAAGTCATAACCACCATCGACTCAAGCGAGGATGGCATAAAGACGTCCGGTCTTGACTAAACTATTGGAGAATCATGGAAGAAACCAATTTGCAGAATAAAATTACTATTAAAAAAACGTCAAATCAAAATTTAAGGAAAAAATGTGGTGTGATAAAAAGTTGAAAATTAAGGTATTATAAAGATGTAATCAACCATAATCTAGAAGATCAAAATTATCTATTTGTTTTGTCAAGTGTAAAGAAAAAAATAAGCATTGCTAAGATAAAAACAAATTATCACGAGCTCCACAGTGAAACTGGGCGTTGATCAATTCCTAAAACGCCATGGGATGAAAGAGTGTCACCTTTGTGACACTAAAAAAGTTGAAGATGAAAAGCACTTTCTCTTAGATTGTCTAGCCTATACCCATATTAGATCTCATTTTCAAAATATTGAAACGCTACCAACCTTCCTAACCTCTTTAACTCAGAAAACTTATGGTGATCTTGGAAAGCTTCTCTTAATGTTTTTCGAGCACAAAAACAAAATTCTAAAAGATCACAAGTAATCACTTACCTTCTTAAGGTCCGATAGACCAATAAAATCTTAGTGGACGTTAATCATCATCATCATCAATATGATTTGGTTTTAAAAAGACATTTAATATACATTATACTTATATAAACAATTGGAATTTTTCCTTTCACTTTAAAAATCTTCTTTTTATATGTCAAATAATATGATTTGGTTTTAAAAAAAATATTTATAAAAATGATGAGATTTTATTTTTTTTAAATTAGTTTTATATGCCAAATAATATGATTATTATTATTTTTATATGTCAAATAATATGATTTGGTTTTAAAAATGCATTTAATATACATTATACTTATATAAACAATTGGAATTTTTCCAATTACTTTAAAAATCTTTTTATATGTGAAATAATATGATTAGGTTTTAAAAGGAATATTTGTAAAAATGATGAGATCTTTTTTAAAAAAATTAGTTCCATATGCCAAATAATATGATTATTATCATTTATATAGGTGAATTTTTTTTTATATGCGAAATATTATGACGGTCTTGGAAATAGCGAGATTTTTTTGTTTTTAAATTATTTTTATATGCGAAATAATATGATAAAAAGTGTAGCTAACATTTACCTTGAAAAGATATTTATAGATAATTTAACGGGGCAGGGACATCTTAATTTTGCACCCCAAAACACTATAAATTCCGTTTTCCAATTAAGAAAACAGACAGGTCCCAAAAAGCTGATCAGGTATAATAATCTATTGATTAATATTACATTGTAAATACGTATGCGCCATATACAGTTTTCTGAAATCTTATAAGTGTCGTTACCAAAAACTACTCTTGGAAAAACTAGTTTCTCAGTTTGAGGTGATATTCCTTCTATACTTTCGATTGTTTACCGTATAAACAATTGATCCATCTTTGTTTTAAATCAAACCCACCATCACACAAGATTTCCAGTATTCACAAATCACCACAAAAATTTCTATCCAATACCGGCAAAAGGATTGTCAAGAATAATTTCTTGTTGCAGAATCCTCGTAAAATTCATATTGACTTGAAACAAAATGGCCTGAAGCATGTCTGTAAACAGAAATGATCATAAATTCAATACACGGTATATTTCAAGTATGCATTGTAAAACCTCCTCGTAATGGTAAATGTCACTATTTATCCCACTTAATCATTTCGTGCATATGGAAATCACCCAAATAATAACCAAACCTAAGATCGATAAAGTTCCATTCACTGCTAATAAGAATAGTACCCAGACCTGCTGTTGTACCCATGACTGTCTTTTGCTGTGCAGATGTACGTGTACACACACACTGTCCTTATACCCACACGTCCATATGATCAGCCAGATAGTTCTCAAATCTCTGGATACCAAGTTTACGAGAGTTGAGGTTTCTCATTTGAAGTTTGAACAAGTGCAAGGAGGATTGGTGTAACAGAGCCAGACCCCCATCCTAGCTATGATACCACAATGTAACATGCCGAGACTTCTCTCTGAGCCACATCACTACAATTCTGACTCTGTACATACTGTACTTTCAAATTTCTTTTAACCTGGCTCTTAATATAACCCTGATACCTTTAATTATACCATTAGAGCCTTCCTAAAGGCTCGTATAACCATATAGTCTTCTTTGATACCTCAAGTCCACATCCTTGTCACCCTACCAGGTATAATTCCTTCACTAAGATATCCATGGTACCATAATTCTGCCCTGTCATGAATGCATAATGCATACTACCATGATATGTTGCATATAACATAACAAGAAAAGTGATATAAACATGCATAAACACATATAAACCATAAACAGCATGTGTACGCAAGATAAAACATAGCATTAAACACATAAAACCATAATCATAACACTTATCTTGTGTAAATGACATCAACTGGCTGTAGACCTCAGACGTTCCACCCAGCCATAGACTCTGCTGCTCCAGTGCTCTCAGTGGCAAAGGCGCTCTCTCTAGGTCAACTAAGGTCTCACAGTCAATACTCAGTTCAAACTAGCCCAAGGTACCAAACTCCAATGAACAACCTCTCATTCCCCTCAACCTGCACAACCCAGGAAGTGTACCCCCTTTCAACACCGCAGTGCCTCAAACTCTCCCACATCCCTTGCAAGGCTCCACCACAGGCTGGACAGGAAGTCTCAGAGTTGTGACTCTAGGGGCTCCAACGGCTCTCATGGAGTCTCCAAGTACCCCTCCAAGCCTCACAATAAGGAAAACCTATCCCAAACAATTCTCTCTCCAGGGCTCCAACCTTCCCCAAGGCAACCCAAAGAGAATTGTTCCCAATAATCACACAGGATTCACCTAGAATCCTCAAGGTACTCATGTCACAAGGTCTCAGTGGCTCCCCAGGCTCACAAACAACATACCAAAGCAAGAATGGAAGATAACAATGATGGCATGAATGGCTTTTCCACTAAGCCCATACTTAAATATGAATGTCTCTCTTGACAAGTGACACTCAAGGACCACATTCCCACCACTTAGGAAATAATGTATGCATTATGACTTAGGAATATAATTACATAGTGATCCATTTCAAATCAGTTGATGCCTTGATCTATTTGTTGGAGGCTACTCGTCTTTAGGGGCAAGTTAGGAATATTTTTCTCCTTGATGGCTTTAAGAGGGTCAAAAACCATTTTGTTATAGATTCCCTTATGTCAATTAATGTCGAGAGTTTAGTTGATGGTGCTCATGCTTCTTTAGACACATTCCACTTAGCATCAAGTGTTGTAGTTAGTGCCCACAAGACTGATTTTTAGCTGGCGGGTTGGAATATCCCCTTGACTAGATTCCCTCAACTTGGACTTATATATGGGCTAGGGTGATTGTTAGATATTTGCTATGTTCCATGAGGACCAGTCCCCCACAAAAAGAACCCTGTATCCATTGTTCCAGCATTTAGGGGAATTGGGGAACCCTGAGAAACGTCCCCAAACTGCTAGGGATTTCATCAGGGACTCGAGGTCTCATTATCCACCCCCGTTACGTTTCAGGCAGATTTCAGGGATGTTCCAGACAGACTTCAAGGATGTTCTAGGCAGATTTTGAGGATATTCCGGGATGTATCTTCAGTTTTGACAATGGACATTGATGATTGGACAATATGATCATTGTTCCCATCATTTTTTTTTTTTGTATTGCACTGAATCTAAATCTGTTGTTCAATTTGCAGCTAAAAACATGGGTTTTGTATTGATGGGTTTCAATTTGAGTTTCTTGTGATTTATAACTATTGTCTTTTCGGCAACAACATTACAACAAGCAAAGCCTCCATTTCAAAAAAATAGGAAATGCAAGATTTCAAAGGGTTGATCCTTGTGGTTATTGCTCTTGTTCTTCTCAATTTTTGGGTTATCTCAACTTTTACATATTGTACATGGGTTTCCAAGATTCATTTAAGTCCACTTCTTCCACCATTCCAACCTCAAGCATTGTGAAAACAATCAGATAGTAGTGACACAAATTGGGTATTAAATGTTTGAATGGATTCCTATTCAATCACCTTAATCTGAAATATGGATCTAATCTCTTTACAGAACCAAAGTGTTTTGAAGTGGTTTTCAACATGACTTTCAAAATCTGCAGAACCTATTGAAAAGGGAATGTCTTTTAAGTTTTAACATAATCATCGTTAACAAGAAATACGAAGAAGAAAAGATACTCTAGTGGACAGTTCTTTGTCTCACAAACTCTTCATGGACCTTATTGCAAATTGACAATAGTTACACTAAATTTTCCTAAAGCTAAACTGCATTTTTCTCATGTATAGGGGCCAATAATGGAATGTCACTTGGCCCTTTTTTAAATTGCCTGAGGTTTTTCAAAACTGACAAGTGTAAGGGCTGTAAATAATACTATATAGTATAGCCTGTCATGCTTACAAGCAACTATAAATGTTTATGGTGAATTCTAAATTTTTAATATATATATATATATATATATATATATATATATATAATTGTTGTCCCAAACCCATCAACCCCTGAAAAATTTGGGGGTGCACTCTAGCCGTCCTGGGGACGCTTTCCCCCATGCCCACCATTCTTCCCATGCCAAGAACTAATGCAACATAGGATATTTGTGTATTCCCTTTGGTATGGGTCTTTCATTGGATTGTTTTGGAGGGATTGAGGGTTGGAGCTTTGGTATGCCCTTGCAGCAGTATGATTCACATCAGCCTTATTTGTTGTTGCACACAGCGACATCTGCAAGCCTCGTTTCTCAATGCAAGATGCATGTCAATGGACCAAGAGGATAGGTGGGTGCACAGACTTCACAGTGTTTCATCGTTTGACTGTCTTACAAGTTCAAGTATTTCCCTGGCTTGTCACCTAGCAGGAGATCCCCTCTAAGACCTGATTGGCAAAGAGTGAGCTTTCTGATGATCTTTGCCATGTCTCTCCCTGTTCTAAGATGGTGAAGCACATCCTTTGGGAGTGTTAATTTGCTAGGAGTTGTTGGGTGTTCATTTAGGGCCATTAATCTATTGTCCTTCAGGGCAGGATTCACTAGCATGCTACATTGTTTGGTGATTGCAGTTATCTGGCTCAGTCATCCTTCATTGGGATTTGGCACTGCTTGAGAATTTTTGCCTCGTTCACCCTCTGAAAGATCCGGCGTAAGTTTGTTTTGTAACTTGTTTTTGTGGTATTTGACATGATGAAATGCATCACCAGTTATTGGCCAAGGGAGCCTTGTTGATCAAAGATGTTGAAGCTTTTGACTCCATAATTTATTCAGATTTTATTTCAGTACTAGTAGTTCTCTGGAAGAGTATATAAAGTCCACTGCATATACTCTTCACTTTTTGGTTTGCTGTTTGTAAATATTTTCTGTAAATATAAGACAAATTTTTCAAAAACAAAATAGTATAATAGTCATACTCAGTGCATCAAACAAATGAAATCATAAGAATATCATAACAGAATAGAACCACAAGACAAAAGACATTTTGGCAGTTTATGCCAAAGAGAATTATTGAAACTTTCCATAGGACACTTTAGAAGGGTGCAAATACTTTCAGCTTCCAGACTGATTGATAATCAAGGACCTGGAATTTAATGCCATAAGCAAAAATACATAGGCATAGCCCACCTAGATTGTCAGAGAACTTCACATACCACACAACCACCTTTGTCATGGGGCTGGGATAATAATTTTCTGAGAACCTACTCCACAAAATGCCAATGCCAAGGAGTGTTCTCTCCTATGTATGAAAATTTAGAAAATTCTCCGACTCTTAATTGTTAGTACTTATCATGTATAAAAAAGATGCAACAGTCTACATAAAAATATGGAATATTTGCAACAATTTCTAGGAATAGATATGCTCAATGAATAATGCATTCCTTTTCTGCGAAAATAAAGGAGAGGATTTACATAATATGGACAAAGTGGAACCTCCATGAAATCTCAAAATTCTGAACAAATCAATGAGGAAATCAATAGAACGAATGAAATGCGTCTTCCTCAAAAGTCAATAGCTACTATGATCGGCCACCATGACGACTAAAAAGAGCTGAGCGATACAACGTAGCCACGTGGAAAAAGACAACAAGTACTACCAAAAGGTCATCCAGTAGACCTACAATGCCTAGGATCCCTGTCACATTCAAAGGCCATGTCATTATAATTTGAGATAGTGGAAAAGTATGGACCAAAAAGAGAACAAATATATCTTAATGACTACAATAAGCAATTAAAATAAGTGAAAACATAATATCAATTTGGACACATTCAAATTAACAAACTGAAATAAAGTCAGAACTACCTTCTGGAAGAATATCCACAGGACTGAAGACATAGATTGCTAGCAATGCCAACTGCAAAACAGACATTTTGAGTCATTGGGAAGGAACATGCTAGAGGCCTAAAAAATTTAAATAAACAATCTTTACTGCATCTCTTAGACAGTCTTTAAAGGACATGTCAATGTTGAGCAATCCTTCTATAAAGACATACAAAGAAAGAAAGAGCGACAATGTAAAGCTTCCATGAACATGAAATTTAAAAAATCACGATTCAAAGACAGCTTTTTTATTTGATCTCGCCATCCCTACAAAAAGCATTAAGAGCTTAATCATTGTTAACATCACATATTCTGTGCCAAATAAAATGTTAATATAAAGGAGCAGTCTAAGTAAATTCAGAGGTAATATTGGTCAGATGAAGCCATAATCAACAGTAGGCCAAACTTTTATAATTTGACATGAAGTCAATTAATGTGAAACAAATAGAGATGCAGGCACTGCATTCGTTGTGATGAGATTTGGTTAGTGTGGTGAATAAAAAAAGGAAAAGTTTTTGTTACTGATAAATATTGCAAGAGAGTAAAAAATGGGAATTTTATAAAGGGATAAATTAAATCTATTTTGTGATTAAATACTAGGCTAAAGTTCAGTAGTGGAATTATTTGAGGAAACAGCTTACATTTGTTTGCCATGGCAAGAAAACACAGATCATAGTGGAGTTCATGCTGGACCATTGGAGTGAAAAAATAACATCTATTTGATGCTGTTAAATAGTTTGGTTACTGGGATTTGCAGTACTATATGGCGAAGAGAAATAAAAGGGTGGTTTGTTTTTTTCCCAAAACTATATGTAGCTTAACGATTGATGGTTAGTCAAAGTTGCATGTTGAATGTTGAATGTTGGGAGATAGTGTACAGTGAACTGTGTGCTATCTTGAAAAATTTGAAATCTTAAACAAAAGAGAATACAATATTCAAAAGAACCAAAAGAAAAAAATTAACTAAAATTTAAGATAAAGACCTTTTGGATCAAAATTCTCTCCACAGCAGTGAGTATTCTGTTCTAGATGCTAAAGGTTATCCAGCGGTTCGAATGTAAAGGAAGAACACCCTGCATCATTGTTGTCCTTGAGGGCTAGTGAGATGTTGGAGGAGACTGACTGTAAATGACCTAAACTGCCCTTAAAGACAGTAAATATTCTCAAAAAATCCAAGTCTGAGAGTTCTTGTGACAAGTGAGAAATCCTTAAAGCATCAATTCGAAGAGTTCATGTATGGGAAATCTGAAAAGGCTGCAGAGAGAACTCTGTCAAAACTGTTATCCCCTACCCTAGGGATAACTAAGGAGATCATGTCTCGAGGCCCACAGGTCCTAAACATGGAGTACTAAGAGCCAGACGACTTGAGCATGGCCTCGGAGGGCCCCTCTTTTCTTCAGTGCAGTCCATTTATCAGCAGCAGCAGTATCCATCCCACCAACCTGTTCCTGAAGTAGCAGTAACTCTTGCTCCATGAGGTAATGAGTCCGGGTATCATGGTATGTGTCACTCTGATTCTTGAAGCACTTGAATATGTTGCATTGAATTCTCCTTCATTTCATAACGTTTGCTTGGAAATTATGCTCTTTGACTTGTTCATA
>ML879854.1:0-15490 GCA_009831015.1 Picea engelmannii
TATTTCAGCGCACACTTACTGGCCCTTCAGCCAAATGGTATGTTGAAGAAAAATCAGGGTCCCACACGACCTTTGAGTCCTTGGCCAAAGCCTTCTTAACTTTCTTCCAATTACCCATCCGACATGACAATGGTCTAGAACTATTGTCAAATTTCAAACAGTCCTCAGCCACCCACATTGCCGACCACATTCATGAGTGGCGTAGGCAACGTAGTTTGTGTAAAGCAGAAACCACCAAGCAACAATGTCTTGATTGGTTTCTTAGATCACTTGTCACTCTCCTCAGGAAGGATGTCGCTTCTACCTTCCCACAATCTGAAGAGGAAGCCATCAGCAAGGATCAACAATATGACCTCATTTACGCACAGTCAGAATACTTGTACACAGTACTTCCTGATCTTCCAAAACCTGTGCCATTTGGCGAGGACAAACCGGGGATGTCTCACTCAGCAGACGAACTAATAGGTGCTACCATGCATCATAGTCCACAAACCCAACCACCACCGATGTATGGGACCCCTCGATACCCACCAGCATATGGGGGCACTTCTTATTACCCCCCACCCCCTTACCAACAGCCATACCCTGTTGCTACACCTCCACCCATTAGTGGACCGCCACCGGCACCTCCCATACATCCACCTCTTCCAAATACAAGTGGTCCCCCCTCCACATCACCTTATAGTACTAGTGAAAGAACCACACCTTCCTATGTACCTTATGGAGCCGTACCACCACAGAATCCATACTTTTCCTTTCCGGGTCCTCCACAACCCATGGCTCCCTCACATCCTCATGCGGGGGTAAACTTTGTTCAACCCTCTGCTGCTCAACAGTACCAAAATTTTGAACAGTTGAACACATCCAACCCAACTAACCCTTTGAACAACAACAGGAGGAAAGGAAGGAATAGGAATAACAACAACAATCCTGGTCAAGGCGGGAATCAACCCCCACAACATCCACCCACTGGGGGCAACCCGAACCAAGGGAACCAAACCCCCCAAGGGGGCAATAACAACAAACGCCAAGGGCAGAACACTGTTAAAACCATCCACCCTTGTGCTCTTTGTGGCATATATGGTCATTACACTCACCATTGCCCACAGATCGCTGATTTCAAGAGGTTGAAAGACTCCGGGAGCCTTCCCCCCCCCCAGCGCAACCTGCGCCACAGCAGGCACAACAACAATATGCGCAACAACCCCCTCCTGCCGTGCTGCAAAATCCTATCCCACATCAAGGTGTCATAAACACCCAGCAGGATACGCAGCATCCCCCACCTCAGGTGGGCCAATACCATAATCCCAACAATCCGGTGGAACGAACAGTTCTCCTCACCAGTGAGAAATAAATTCTTTTGCAAACACGCAATCGTCAGTATCCTCCAACAGCTGAGTCTACTCCCACATCTTCATAAACAAACCCTACACCAACGGGACCTCCATTGGTGATCCCTCGCCCTTCTGCCGAACCACCATTGCACATCCCTCGCATCCCATTGCACAGGAATGTCCACAACCCACAGGCTAGGGCCGCTCACAACTACAGCTTGGTAGATGACTTAGCACAATCCCCGGTTGCCATGTCAGTTCTGGAAGTCCTCCAAACTTGTCCTACTCAAAGGAAATCACTACTTTCTGCCATGGGCGCCGTCGACCCTGCCGATACTCGACTCATCACCTTTGACCTTGATAGCTGTGAACCGTGCCTTCCCGCTGCAGTGGCTATTCAAATACCAGTCAAGATACGGAACATCACCGTCCATCGGTGTATCATCGACGAAGGGGCATCCACATGCATCATGTCCAAAATAGTATGGCATAATCTTGGTTCCCCGGAACTCTTACCCTCCGCCATCACATTGCGAGCTTATGACGGACGACCATCATCTCCTGAAGGGATTTTCCAAAATGTCCCCGTAGAACTCGGAGGAAAAACCATTCTTATTGACATTGAATTTATCGACGCTCCACTTGATTACAATATCTTGTTTGGCTGTACCTACATGTATGCTATGAATGTAGTAGCATCATCCGTCTTTCGAACAATTATGTTCCCCCACAACGGGAAGATAGTGATCGTCGACCAAGTCACACATTACGAACCTAACCCATCTGCCAATCTCGACAACATTCTTCCTCTCATCCATTCAAACAAAGACGCCTATCCACTCGTAGAGATGGGTCCTGGAATTTTTAAAGATCCATCCTTGTTAGGGATGTATCATGGAGCACCACCACTCCTTCCCCCTAGTCAAGTATGCGTCATCACTCATCAAGAGGATACTCACCCTCCTCAGGAGGCTTCAGTCATTCCTGACGTCTCAGCAGTCGCAACACCACTCCCACAGGAGCCTCCTGCGCATTCGTCGACACCTACGGTCCACGAATCCACACCCCCTCCAGGACCTAATCCCATTTGGGAAACAGTTCCTCGACCCCTCACTCAAATTCCTTTCTTTTACCCTCCACCCGGTATAGAATCTTTCCAGGTAACCGCAACGCTCACACTACCCAATATGGTGTTAGCAATCCCAGTGTGGTACTTACATCCACCTGAGATGGTCCCTCGCCCACAGGCAAGACTCCCCATGAAGATTCCTGTCATCACACCCACTACCCCCACTACCCCCATCCTCCCTACCCCCCCCACTATAGCCGGGGGCAGGCGACAGAAGAAGGAGCCCATAGCTCCACTTCCTCCGCGCATCTCACCACCTTGCGCATTGTGTGACAAAGAGGGTCACCAAACCAACAACTTCCCATCACTACCGGAATTAAGGAATTTGATTCCCCCCAATCCACCATCCATTACTACTGCTACCACTCAACCTTCCAGTAGTAAAGGGTTGAAGACCAAATTCGCATGTGCCATCTGTTCTGAGTATGGCCATTACACCCATCATTGTCCAGCACTGCCTCATTTCCGGCAGGCATTAGCTATCATAAGCCGAGACTTTCAAAACAACACACGCCCGACGACGTCATCCACAACACCTATCAATGATATTCGCTATGTCATTACTTCAGTCAATGAACGCATGAGATGCCCTTGCTCTCTTTGCGATTCATTGGCTCATTTTACATACCAATGTCCGATGATCATCAAATATCGACGACGTCAGTTATCCCTGCTTCACCAACCCGCAGAGGCAATCATCGACATATCTTCACCATTTGAAGAGCTCCATATCATCTCTCCTGAGCCCGAGGCACTCCCTATGCCTCCATGGTTCTTAGATGACATATCTGAGGATTTACCCCGTAACCCACCCAACTCTCCCACCCATCCCCCTGCGGAGACTCTCCATCCCACCACCACGGGTACCCCTCAGTACCTCAATATATGGTTTATGTCAAGTGAACCCTCACCCTCTCCTAGCCTCACCTCCTCTGTTTCTACAGCAGGGGGCAACCACACTGTCATGGAGATAACTCCTCACGACCCATTATATTCCCGTCGTTTCCAATGCAACGAAGAAATCCTAGAAGAGCTACAACGCCCGGACTCTCCCTGGGATGCACTACATCATCGTGCACTCTTCCTTCCATAGGAAGCCCTCATGCCTCCTAGCCACAATCCAGTGTACGCGGTCGAAACCAAAGATTTTCTCCCATCAGGGACTATCGATTGGTTCAACAATCCCATTCCTGTACCTGACACTTTTGAAGAAGGCAATCTGGCTAACATTTCCCCCACCATCAAAATCGACATTTCGATCAAACCGGGCATCATCGAAGAAATCATCATTGGAGCTGCTTGCACTCCTCAGGAAATTGCCACATACAAAGCCCTCTTCCAGGAATTTAGGGATATCTTTGCTTGGTCATACATGGAGATGCCGGGCCTCGACCCCTCTATCGTCGAACATCGCATCGACACCTGGCCTGACATCACACCAGTGCGCCAGAAACAGCGACCACTACACCCATCCAAGGCCGCGGCTATCAAAGCCGAAATTGACAAATTGCGTACGGCCGGATTCATTTACCCCATCGCTTATACGTCTTGGGTTTCCAACCCTGTACCCGTCGACAAAAAACAGGGCTCTATTCGCGTCTGCACGACTTTCATGATCTCAACAATGCATGTCCCAAAGAGAACTTCCCAACACCCTTCATCGATCAGATCATCGATGATTGTGCTTTCCACGAGGCTCTCTCCTTCATGGACGGATTCTCTAGCTATAACCAAATTCAAATTCACCCGACCGATCAGTACAAAACAACATTCATTACCCCGTGGGGTACGTTTGCATATCGTGTCATGCCCTTCGGCCTCAAAAATGCTGGCGCAACTTTCCAGCGGGCCATGACATACATCTTTCATGATCTGGCTGCAATCATCCTTGCCTACTTGGACGACCTCACCGCTCGATCCAAGAAGTGTACCCAACACCTCGATGATTTATGAGTCATCTTTCAACAGTGTCGTCAATACCACATCCGCTTGAATCCTCTCAAGTGCGTATTCTGCGTCACCGCAGGGCACCTCCTCAGTTTCATCGTTTCCCAAAGAGGTATCACCGTGGACCCCCTCAAAGTCCAAGCCATCACGGAAATTCCACATCCTCGGAACTTGCAACAACTATAGAGTCTCCAAGGCAAAGCCAACTTTCTGAGACGCTTTGTTCCTGATTACGCTATACGCACACATGGTTTCCTTCGCTTACTACATCACGACATCCCTTTTCAGTGGGACGATTATGCCCAATAGTCATTTGACGATCTGAAGGAAGCACTTTCAAATGCACCTTTGATTAGTGCACCTGACTACAATCGTGACTACATTCTCTACGTATCAGCATCAGCTGTATCAGTAGCCGGCGTCCTTGTCCAGCTCGGAGATGAAAATCATGAACACTTCATTTACTACGTCAATAAGAACCTCTCAGGACCACCCTTGAAGTACAAACATGAAGAGAAACTGGCTCTTGCAGTTGTCCTCGCAGTCCAGAAACTGCGCCATTACATTCTGCTTCGCACCACCAAGGTCGTCGCAGATTCCAACCCTATGCAATATTTTCTCAGCCGCCGCCAAGTTAACGAAAAATTTGCTCGATGGATCATTATTCTTCAAGAGTACGAACTTGAATTTTCAACACCCAAGAGTAAAAAGGCCCTCGTTCTCGCTGAACTTGTCACGACCCTTCCCTCTGACACACCCAGTGCACCCGTCAATACGGACTTTCCTGACGAACATCTCTTTTACATCGCTTCTGATGATCCTTGGTATGGCGACCTCCTCGTCTACCTACGAACTCAAAAGTTCAGTAACCACCTATCACGAGATGATCATCGGCGCATTCGCCATCAGGCCCCCCGCTATCTCCTCATCGGAGACATCCTATATCGGCGGGGCGTCGACACCATTCTGCGTCGTTGCCTGACTATTGACGAGGCCGACAGAGTCTTAAACGATTGTCACAGCGGTGCTTTTGGGGGCCATCTTTCGGGCATCGCCACTGCTCAAAAGATTATCCGGGCCGGTTACTTTTGGCCTACCCTGTTTCATGATTGCATTCATGCCGTGAGACGTTGTGAGCAATGTCATCTCTATGCCAACAAAGCCCACGCTCCCCCCGCTCTTCTTCACCCTGTCATTACTGCAGGCCCCTTTTGTAAATGGGGCATTGACTTTATGACTTGTAATCCCCCCTCTAGCAATGGTCACAAATACATTGTTGTCACTGTCGATTACTTCACCAAATGGGCTGAAGCTATGCCCACCTTCAACAACATCGCTGACACAGCAACACATTTTTTCTTCAACCACGTCATATCCTGGTTCGGAGTACCACTCCAATTAGTTTCCAATCATGGGAAACATTTTGAGAATGAGATCTTCATCGAGCTCTCATCTCGGTTACTTCTCTCACGAGTTTGCCTCACCATACTATTCTCAGTCAAACGGACAGGTCGAGGCAGTCAACAAAGTCCTCAAGACCATGTTACAACGCACGGTTAATAAACATAAAACCAATTGGTATCATATGTTATTTTCCGCGCTATGGGCTTATCAAACAGCAGTGAAGACCGCCACGAGTTTCACGCCATTTCACTTAGTCCATGGGGTCGAGGAAACTCTTCCCATCGAGTGTGAAATTCTCACCCTTCACACCGCAGTCGAGCTTTTACCTGACACTGCTCCAATGGAGCAGCACTTGCTGAAATTGGAGTCTCTGGATGAGGATCGTCGATCCTCATTACAGAACAACGAGGCAGCTAAAAAATGATCCAAGACTACCTTTGATCGCCAAGTCAACCTTCGATCATTTCGTGAAGGCGACCTTGTCCTCGCTTATGATATCGCCCACGATACCTTTGGCCAAGGAAAATTTGAATCACTTTGGCATGGCCATTACATCATCCAACATTGCCTCACCAAAGGCGCATACATCCTAGATTCCCCCGAAGGCCTCGCACTCAAAGAACCCGTCAATGGGTTATACCTCAAGAAATTTTATGCTTAAACGTAGTCCAGCTACTTTAGGTTATTTTTCTTTTTCTAGCATTTTTAATCCTTTTATCCCTCATCTAAACTATCCTTTGTGCTATTGACAGATGCCTCCTCCACCAGCTTACCACATTGGTTACGCCGACGGCGCCAGCCGTTGGACACAAAATCTCGCTTCGGCTGCTTGGGCTCTCTACACCCCTTCACATGAAATGCTACATTCCAGCGGCATCTGTTTAGGACCAACAACCAATAACCAAGCCGAATACACTGCTGTCATTGGCCTCCTGACCGACGCCCAACATCATCATATTCGTCACCTTAGCGTTTTCCTCGACTCTCAACTGGTCATTCTCCAACTCAACAATGTATATCGTGTACGCGATCCGTGCCTCTTTCGCAAATACCTGTAGGTTAGATTATTATCTCGACATTTTGATTCCATTACATTTACACATATTCCCAGGGAATTGAATCAAACAACAGATGAAATAGCTAACATGATGCTAGACTGGCATATATCACATCAAGCTACACATACATAAACATTTCATACATCCTGTCACAGCATATAGGAAATATAGATAGCATCAACATCATCAAAAACACAAACCAACATATGTAAAACACATTTGGATCCAAAAAACATGTATACTCATATGTATATATGGGCCTCCTTGGCTATCCGAATGTTTACATACAACATCAATACATCGGTCCTCAGGCCCGTGCCACATCATAGTACAAAAAATCGGCTCACCAGCCTATCAAAACTGTATACAATACAATCAGGGGGCCTCTATCGCACCCCCAGTTGCCCCTCCCTCCGGAGGAGGTGGTGGCCCACCCTGACCTGCCCCAGGCAGCGATGGTGGAGCACCCGCAGGACCCTCCTGCCCAGGCGGCAGGCGTCCACTAGTCATGGCGGCAAGCACAACTGCTCATCGCATAATCAATCGCCATGGTGGCGGTAACCCGATACACTGCTCCAAAAACTCCTCGTCCTGGATACGGGTCCACATGCCCTTAGGCACGTCTCGAAAAACCGTCTCAAACTAACGGACTAGATCATCATCATCTGCTTTGGCTGCCGCCGGAGGAGCATGAGATGGCCCCGCACCAGGGTCATCAAAGCGACGCCTCTGCGCCGGTCTCTCGGACCCTGCTGGTCGTCCAACAGCCTTGTCCCGTGGACGCCTCTCTCCACACAGAGGTCTTCCCTCTCGCTGCACTGGCGGTCTATATAACTCTACCTCACGTCCGCGAGGTGCCAAATATGCACATGCACCAAACAAGCAACAACAGATGGTATCAGTGTCTATATATCAAACATATGCACTGGTATATCAAAATCACAACATCAGTCAAAACATACATAAATACACAACATACCTCTGTGGTCAAAAACCTCCCCAGGAGGCAGTACCATATTTGGGTCCCCCCGGAAGTCCACCCCAGCATAGGGGAACTGGAGTATAACCTGTGGCATCTGCCGCCATATCTGCGCTGCCTGCGCAGTAAAATAGTGTCCGCCTTTGCCACCACCGTGGCGAACTAATATCTGTGACCACTGCTGCAAGCATGACTCTCGTACCCCTGGTGCCTCCAGTAGCACCCTCGGGCACAACATCGGCACCCTCTCCAAGAAAAAAGCCACCAGGATGGAGCCAAAAGCGAACTCCCCGACACCTCTAGACTAACAGTGGTCCAACTGCACAATCATTTGCGCGTGTAGGGTTAGCCCCCAGGAAAACCGCTCGCGGCCCACCACTACCCTCTCCATCAGCATCAACTCGCCACCACTAATCCAGTGGGGCGCTCACGATCCGTACACTCGCACTATCATCGCTGCTACGCAATGATGCAGCAGGACATCTATCCTACTAATGCTCACTGAAGATCCAGTCATATAGTGCTCGCCTGAGCAGTATCGCTCGGCGACCTCACGCAGATTAGTGTCCCTCGACAGCACAAGCACTGCCGGCAACGGTGTTCCCCGAAAGGGGAGCCTAGTCAAGAAGTAGATGTCCTCCACCGCAGTGAAGGCAATCTGCTATCCTCGCACGAGGAAGCAGTGTCGATCTGGACTCCACATCTCAATCAGAAAACAGAGCAAATACTCCTGTGACCGTACCAGAGGGCACTCAAAAAACTTTAGCAACCCACTAGCTGCTAAAGACGCCCGAACTACCGGCCTCGCCTCGGCCACCTCATCCCGCAGCTGCGACCAGTCTCACTCGTGCCACCACACATCCATGGTCACTAGTCGCAACTTGCACACAACCCAAAATCCTATATTAGCTTAGGCAATTATCCAATACATCAAATAAGCTAATTTATTACCCTGAAAAACTTGCCTCAAAGGCGCGGTTTCACCACCCATAGGCGCGCACACATGCGCACCTGTTCACTATACAGGCGCGCATGTGCACGCACCTGTTTTCCCCACAGGCGCACTAATGAGCGTGCCTGTTCACAATACAGGCGCGCGCTAGGGTGCGCCTGTCGTACCCACAGGCGCGCTCGTGAACACGCCTGTTTGCCCTACAGGCACGCACTCATGCACGCATGTCCACATCACAGGTGCGCCTATGAGGCACGCCTTAAAATCCTATCGAGCGCACACATGCATGCATATTCAATGTACAGGCGCGCACTCATGCACGCTTTCCACTGAATCGCCTGCGCGTGTGGGCCCACCATCTACCCAAAAACCCCCTAAAACTCCCGTACGACCCCCCATACCTACCCTGCCCAAAAATTTGAAACCTATAACTATACAGGATGTTCAGACCACTAACCTGTAACTCGCACGCCATGGATCGGGTACCTCGTGCTCCCAGAATCACTTAATCTCCTCTGAATCTGCTCAAAAACTCACTGTAGCAGCAGGTACAAATGAGGTGGCAATGTGGGCCCTACAGCTATATATAGGGTTTTTTCCAACCTTCCACTCACCATTCCGGGAGCCCACGGCGTCCATTTTGTGAACCATCTTCAGCCATGGGATCAGCGTCCCACCACCTCCATCATGACTGTCCCTGGGCCACTTTTCATCCTACGCCCCCGGGACACCTTTTTTTCATATCATGGCCAGGTACGCACGCGCATTGTCACATTTATCTAATACATGTCCATATTTGTTATTATCTTCAGATATTGTTCACTTTGGGTATTTTGGTTGTTCTGTGTGTAGGTACTTGATCATCACCCCTCAACATCTTTCCTTCAGGTATATACTCAGCACTGGCATGTAGTCTCTCCCACTGTATTGCATTTACACTCCAGTCACACCCTCTAATATTGGCCTTTAGGATACCCATTCCCGGCTCTGCAGTACTCACACCTTCGTTTACATCATCGGTACTGTAACCTGGTAGCATCCTCCCCACATGAGTTGTCCCATTCATAGCACCTTTTGGCACTTTCGACACTCATGCTGTTCTTCATCGCCCTGTAGGGATGGGAGTCCCAGTAGTCTTTCATCATGTCATGAATTAACCACATACTTCTTCTCCTCATTTTTGCTAGCTTCCCCTATGGACTCCCAACACATCGCTTTATGGTCATGTTCTTTTCTTTACCTGCACCTCCGTAGGATCATGAACCCACCATTTCATCCACCCTCAGTTTGCCCATATGTGAACCTATCTTCATTACATCTACCTCATACAGAAACTCACCAATGGGGCCCCCACCCTTCATCATTTTTCCCAGAAATTTCTTCCCTCCCTGGGGCACTCATTTCACACTGGGGCACCCGTTTCTGTATTTTGCACATCTTTCCCACATTTATTCATTATTTGTTGTACAGACGCCTTGATTTTCCATCCTTTACTTTTGTCGTCACCATTAGCGACCTGCTTTCCTTTTGGCCACAAGCAACCCCCACCACCCTTGGTTGGAGCATTAATTCTCATTTTTCACCCCCGCTGGCATCATCTATATCTTCAGAGTACTACCCAGGTCACTTACCTTTATCCTCTGAATTTGTTCACCTTGTCCCACCTCTAGCACAACTTATCCCTGATCTTTTCGTCCCCCTGACACTTGATCTTGTCACACGGTTGCGGCCACGCCTTCTATCATACACCCTCCAACCAAGGGCCATATGGAGTCCTCCCACTTTTTTGACTCCGTCCATGTACCTCTGCCACTTCCTCACCACAGTAGATTCCGTGAAGCCCCTTGCTTCTGGGAGTCGCGTCCTCCTTTTGTCGACATCAACACACTTTTCCAAAAGGACGACAGTATCTTGATCCTAATTTCCCATTCAATGAGTGATCTCGGACGGCACAGGGGGAAACACCATTGCTCCCTGATGTCGTTGACCCCCATAAACATTCGACGCCAACACTTTCTCATGTTGTGGTGGGTCTTACTTTGCGACTATTGCAGTTTTTCTTATCAGTTGCCGAAGACCTCTGAACTTGGTCGGGCCACCAATGCCCATATCACCGTCGCTGTTTACTTCCGTGACCATTACCACTGGTTCAGAGTATGTTTCATTGCATAATTGTCTTCTGCCTTTATCATTTCATCCCCGAGGGTGCTGCCGTTGTCTACATCAACATTTCAGAGTTACATTACACGAGCATGGGACATGCCCGCCTCGTTTGTACACACTTGTATATTGATACACACATTGTGGAAAGTCGGGATCTACAGGTTCCTCTCTTCTCCAAAGGATCGCTCGATGCGGTCTCATTCTTGCTCTCCCTTACAACACCATCCTTAGCAAAAGAAACATTGATGGATTTCAGCTATACGTTTTGCTCTTACCCTCATCCATCAGGGGGCATCTGTTATCACTGAAATTTCGTCCGCACATGGCGACAAGAACTCCACATCATCAAAACAGGACTGGAGTCATTCGTGGCACAAGATTAATGCCACAACATTGCAAAAAGAGGTCAAAACTATACAAAATGGCCAAAAAATTGAAAGGCACTTTACATCCTCTGGGCGCGCGCACGTATGCGCGTAATAGCTTCGTACAATGCGCGCATAGGTGCACAAGGCGCGACTGTTGGGCAAAAAACCCGTGCACCTGCTAAATGGCGCATTTATTGAAATTGGTCGGCCTCCCAACCACTAATGGATCAGCTCCCAAGTCGATTTGACACCAAATCCGAGCTCAATCCTCATGGTGGGCTGGTCAAAGACCTAATTGTGCCCTAAAGAGCCCCTTTTCACATTCAAAAGAGGCCACATAATAACCCAATGCTTGGCTATAAAAAGCCATGAATGACCACCAATTTCTCAAGGAATTCTTTGTATTGTTATGCTACTGAGATTGCTAAGGACTCATTCTTTGGCAACAAACATTGTAGGCAACATTTCATAAGCTATTCACCCCTCACTTGAGTGAATAAGCTTGGAGTTCTTTCACCCACATTCTTCATCTTTTCATTGTAAGGAGAGCAAGCTTTGAGGGCCTCAAGAGCCTTCCATTGGAGAAAGAAGGGACCCAAGTCCTCTTTCTTCTTTGTGTCTTTGGATTTCATCAACAGATCAACTTATACATTGGTGATATTGGTCCATTTGTCTCTATTTTTCATTTGTTTTATATGCTCATAGTTTTTATTAGTTTTAGTTTAATTCTTGTTGATAGCTTTGTTGTTTTTCTTTCTAACCTTTTACCTCACAGCTGTCATGCCTAGCAATGCCCAACTGGGCATGTAAGCACTATTAATTCGCTCACCTAGTGACGAATTGGGTGGAAACAGATATCATGAAAGGTTAATGGGCGATGAAATGTGAAGAATGATGAAGGGAAAGGTGGATGAAAATATGACATTTTTGAGCCCCAATAGTCGCCACGTGGTGACTTCTCATTAGCTAAACCTTTCCACTTGTTAATATGTGATTAGGCCAATTGGATTGTACCTTGCCCAGTCCACTGCCAACTCATATACCCAGTCAATGTACGGTTGACTCATGTGGAACCTTGGGGTGTGGCCACATCATCTATATGGTAGTACCACATGTCACCCTTGCAGTGGTGACATATGTCACCCTTTTACCCCTTTGACTTTGACTTTGACTTTGACATGTTTGACTTGAACTTTGACCACTCATAACTTTTGCATATGAATTCCGTTTGAGGCGAAATTTGTTCCATTGGAAATATATCACCGAGATCTACGCATTGATGATGTTTTAAAGATAATTTGGGACGATCTAATTTTGAGCATTTCTGAACCATTCTAGAACTCTGTGGACATTCCAGATCCTCCTAGACCTCTGTGAGCATCCCTGGATCCTCTTGAATCACTATGGGATGCTGTTATCTAGAACATGGGCAAAAAAACTTGGTGGTACAATGCATATGGACATGAATTATTATACTGTACTAGTTTTTGGAGGAGAGAACACAAGATTATATAGAGAAACACAATTCGCTTATGTGGTTATTGATAAAAAAAACCCTATAAATCATCCTATATATGTTGTTGATGAAGATATTGGTTGTTGCATCCTCATAGTAAATGAAAAATACAAGGAAACCCCCATTCTCACAACTCCTTCAATCAACCTTGCTGAAGAAATAGGTGGTATGTGGAAAATGCATTTTGATGAGGTATATTCGAAAGAAGAAGTATAGTCTAACAACATACAAAGGAGAATACAACAATTAATCAAGTCTCAACGATTGAGGGAGAAAATCAAGATTGTAATAGCTCAATATAACAACACATATGAATTGGAACAATTGGATATAGAGTTTTTTGGGGCTATTGTAAATGGGAGGTTCCTCAATCACTTCTTACAGTACTGAATGTTGCAACATTTCCTACCTTGTACATAAATAAATGTTTTTCCATTCCTGTTTATGTATTTTCATTTTTACTTTATTCACCATTTGTTATGCAAATAAATAGTTAGGCTTCTAACACTGTAAGTTATTGAGTAGTTTTTTTTCACCAATCAGATCAATTTTTGGGTATGCCAGGGGCTCTTAGTTTGAAGCAGAGTCCATAGCCCAACAGAAGAAGGCACTGGGTCTATAGTTCTCAATAAACCACATGGTTATGTTGTCTCGATGGAGTCGATGTTAGTACTAGATTTAATCTAGAAACTGATATGCACGTTGGTCAAGGTTATGAGGTATAAATTGACCAAAGACAAAGGAAAAGGTGAGATCCCAGAGCTCATGGGTTGAAAGGGATAGAAAATTCCCCAAGCACCCCGAAAGAATCAATAGAAAAATCAAGCCCTAAGGGCCTAAGGCCAAGTTATTCATAGCCTAGGCGCTTATCAAGAGCTTAAATAGGGCTAATGACATCCCAAATAGGATTAATCCCCTTTTGAAATGGATTTATATCATAAGACCAAGGATTAAGGAGAAAGTGCTGGTGAATATGCATGCTTGATCATCTGACAGATACAAGGGATCTTGATCTATGAAGGATAATGCATGTTGCATCGAGAAAACACACAAAAGTTAACACACACTTGGGGTGTGATGATGGTTTCCAAATCCATGTGTTGAAGGATGGGTGGTGTCACATGATGAGATATGGAAAGAAAAACCACTCCCGTAGGGTCGCGACAGTGGTTTTCTAGTTTTGTCAGGATTCCTTTCCACCTACTCAACACACATATGCCTATCCACTAAGCATCACATTGATCGAATGCAACAGTCCACCTGGACATCAAGGAAGCCAATGATAGCCTGACATGCTAGTAAGTTGATTTGAGCCCATTAAAGATTACCACCTGTATAGAGGAATCCCATTGGGACTTTGGTCTCCATATCAAACTCAGCTACACATAGGCCGAGCCCAAAAGACACTTCAACATGGATGTGGAACAATATTGACATGCCACATGTACATGGGTACATGGTGACATCAACATAACATCATCCAAATTTTGTTCATTTTCCCCATTTTCCAAAAAGTGCCAAACCATTGGGAAAATGATGCATGTTTAGAACAAGGGCACAAGGAGGAATATCTTAGATGGGCGGAGGATTCACTAACATCTTGCCAAATCAGTTGGAAAATATGTGATGTAAAACAATATATATAACATCATGTTCACATCCTTTCACTAATCATCATATTGTTTTCTGTAACTGATAGAGGATATCAATCATTTCCTCGACACACCCACTCACACAATCCCCATATCTCAACAAATCAGGCCGGGTGTAATGAATCACTTCATCCCATCAATTGCCTTCATCAAGAACATTTTGAGCTCCTGTAAGAGAAACCACCGGGATCATGAGAAACCAATCTGCGAGTAATTTTATTTCTAAAGGTGAGTTACTCAGATGCCAGGTGTCTCAAATGATGACCCACCTGCTCAATCTCTCCCCACAAGGGAATATTATCAACCATCTTGGATACATACGTCTGTAGATCATGCTAGACGTTTCATGAAGAGGGGAATGTCCTTCTCTGGTATCATTAGCAAGCATCTAAGAGCCAAAGGACAAATGGGAATCTACCCTAAAGTGCGATTGCCAATCCTATCAGTGCATTGGAGGATATTGAAGCAGAAGATGCATAGGATTGGTCCATCACGCCCAGTTTCATTTGGGTAGTGTTAGTTGGGAGTAAATGGCTAACCCTTCTCCTTGCTGACTCGATACCAAAGCAGTCAACGCAATATTGGGAATCAATTGAATCACCTTGAGAGTGATAAAGAAAAAGCACAAATTGAGAAAATGTAAAATATTTATCAATAGCGCTATGGGTCGGTGTTGGGGGTAAAAATTATTTTTACCTAGTGAAAATGAAATTTAGTTGCAAATCAATTAGAAACCTCAAGCGATATCAAAAATCTGACAACCAATATCCATCTCCAAGAAGTAGTATTGGTATAAACATATGGTTTTCCTAAAAGTGAAGAGCCTGTAAAGTAATGCGAGGAACTCATTTTTATGGTCGATACTTTGGGGAATTTAAGAGTATCTTATAAAAAGAGTCATTTGATCAAGATCCCCTCATAAACAGATAGATTGTTAAGGCCACAAGCTTCAAAAGATTCATCCCTCGTGTTATGTTTCATTCTATGC
>ML879854.1:15590-32190 GCA_009831015.1 Picea engelmannii
TGATTGGGTTCTAAATACAAAGAAGCAATTCATTCCTTTTGTGTATGTGGCACATTATGTAGATCAAAGAATTGCTCCATCTGAAGTATACATGTGATAGGGTCCTTGCCATCAAACTTCCTCATATCAATCTTAGGAACGTGGTTGGTCTTCAACCCAAAGTTGGAGTTTCTCCATTCTTGATTCACCTTCCTTGCTTCCTCATCATGAATTTCATGGGATACATTTTCACTTTTCGGTGTCCTCTCTATTACGAAATTTTTCAATCCTTCCATGATCTCCTCTTTTAAATCATCCATCTTAGTATTTATTGCCTCCAACTTAGCTTCCATCTCTTGTAGTTCATCTTTTGTTACTGTCTTCTTTTGTAAATCATTTATGTCCCTACACATTTCTTCACCTTCATCAAGAGTCCAAGTAGGATTGTCTAGAGGCTTATTTGGTGTAGAAGTTCCCTTTTTTGGTGGAATGTTGGCCAAGTATTACTTTAAACCTTGATTTTGAGGTGGTTCTGCTAGACAATATTCCTTTTATTGTATATCCAAAATTCTGGCCCTTCTGAGTATGAAATTTTATTTTTTGTAGGTCTCTGATATTTCTTCTCTGCAATGCCATAGGTCTGATCAAAATTGGATGTGCCAAGTGGAATTTACGGTAACTTCCCCACAACTTGTTGATTGTTTTCCTTTCCAGGATATGTCACTTGTATAGCGTGCCCCGCACAAAATCATTGATATAAAATTTTGAAACTCATACCATAACTACTACGGTCTATCCAATATCCAATGCAATTGGTGTCACTCAATTTGGATACTCTAGGAAGAAGTTATGTTTGTTTTACCTGGAACACCTTCTTGAGACTAGTCAATAGGACTAGTCAGATACCCTATATTCCACAGGGTGTATATACAAATTTAAGATGACCCAGAAGATGAAACTCTTACCATAGATACCTTACTAATTTCTGTGAATAGACTCTAGATTTTCGGGTCTGAAACATTACAGAAAAAAATTTATAGCGCAAATTCCACAATGACTCAATTCAAGATGATTCCAGAACCCTATCTTAGAAAGGTTGTATCTCCGAAAGTATAAGGCCTCAGGAGATGAAATTTTAACCCACGTTCCTTGATCCTTCTAATAAATATCCTCCAAGTCATTCCTTTTGAATCATTGTAGAAACAAATTTATAGCAAAAATACCAAGGTGTCTCGGATGTAGCAGCGAAACCCCAAGACCTTGAGCTCTGATACCATATGTTAGGAACCAAATATCAATATAGCATAGAAAAACCTTATAATAAGTACTCAACGCCTTGAAAAAGATATAAATTCAGACAATAAGCCTCTTCGAGGGGGAAACCTCCTTATGCCCACATAAATGTTCAATTACAAGATGATTCCAAATGAAAATGTCTCCTTGGTATATATAGGAGACTAGTAGGTATAATTACAACTAATGGATTAAAGCCGACATAAATATAATAAAATTACTAATATAATATGCCCCAATTAAGGGGTAATGAGCCACTATTTAGGGTTTAACATTCAAACCCACAACCTCCATAATTTCCCAAAGGTCTTGGTATATCCCTAAAATTCCCTACTCATGCATACATGGCATTGGCCCTCTTACTTGCATATTTTTCCAAAGCACTGTTGAGAAGCTCTTCTTAAAAAACCATTTTTTAGACAATGTACGTGTTTTTCACGATTACATCATGCATGCATACGCTTGTTGGACCACCACAGCCCACATACATATGCTTGTTGCACACTAAACATCCCGCGTATGCTTGCAAAAGTTGCAAAAATTAAAAAGTTGCAAGGAATTCATTGAAATTCACGAGCTATTGGAGGTTTCCCAACCAATTCACCTGCTATGGCCTGTCACCCAACCGAATAACCATCATTGTTTCATATAAAGGAGTTGTTGGGGTCTCATTTCACATCCAAGCATAATAACAGTGAAACTCTTCCCAATTTCACTTCCCTTCCTTGCCCAAGATTTCGTTACCTTTTGCGATATATTGCCTTAGCATTCCCTCATCAGCCCCTTATCCCTCCATTCAATCCATTCCCTTCCTTGAGGTGATCAAAAGATTGAGAGAAGAGGCCTATTCAAGGTGCACTTGGATCATGGTAAAGAGGAGCCCGGAACAGGTTCGTGGAATGATGGCTGACACGGATTGTAAGTTTCAGTCTTTGTATGATGAATAAAAGAATTGCATTTTCTTGTCTCAAATGATGATGTTTTTTGTATCTTCATTGATTTATATTTATAATTTGATATCTAACCCTAACTCATGAATAGAACAGGGTGCTTCTAGTCCTTGTTTTCATATCTCTAGATGTAAGTCATCCTTGGGAGGAGACGTGCAGTCATTCGAACTACCAAGCTTGAGGAGATCATCACCAAATGTAGGATAAAAGGTACAGTTACCTAATCTCTTCTCATATTACTTTCTATTTGTTTGTTTTGGTATGTTTGAGGTAGAAAATAGAATAGATTAACTTTCAGACAGCCATTCACTTTGTCTACATCTTGAACCCTGGTGTAGTTAAAGGGGGGATTTTCCCATTAGCAGAACTAGAGACCATACTAGGGATCTCTCTAGGGTTTTTAATGGATTTTTGGGTTGATTGATTGGTTTGTTTTCCTTATCTGGATTTTGTGAGAAGAATGAAATGAATACATGTTGTGCCTCTTCCACCACCTTAGTGAGCAAAATAGAGGTTCTTGCAAGCTCATTTGGGTCTGCTGAGCGGGACAACTGCAAGGAAAAGAGTTAGGAAAATAAATAAAAAACTACAATTAAGAATTAAACTAAGAAATGCAATAACAAATAAATTCATGAGCATAGGTGTTATCACTGAAATTTTGTCTGCACATGGCGACAAGAACTCAGCATCGTCAAACAGTAATGAAGTCATTCATGGCACTAGATTAATTTCACAGCATTGTAAAAGGGTCAAAAACTATACAAAGTAACCAAAAATTGAAGGGTGCTTTACAGAAGATGGGTGCACGTGCATATGCGTGGAACAGGAACGTACAATGTGCGCATGCGTGCATGATGCGCGACTGTTAGCGAAAAAACCTGCGCACCTGCTAAACGGCGCATTTATTGAATTGGTCGGCCTCCCAACCACTTATGGACCAGCTCCCAACCTGATTTGACCATCAAATCTTAGCTGAATCCACATGGTAGGATGGTCAAAGACCTAATTGAGCCCTAAAGAGCCCCTTTTCACACCTCAAAGGAGTTACATAATCACCCAATGCAATGCTATAAAAATCCATGAAGAAACATCATTTTCTCAAGGAATTTCATGTAATTTTATGCTGCTTAGATTGTTTTAAGGACTCACTCCTTGGTAATAACACATTAGCACCATTTCATTGAGCTATCCACCTCTACATTGAGTGGATGTGCTAGGAGTTCTTTCACCATCATTCTCATTTTCTTATTCTAAGGAGAGCAAGTTTGTGAGGGCCTCAAGAGCCTTCCATTGGAGAAAGAAGGGACTCATAGTCCCCTTTCTTCATTGTGCTTTGGATTTCATCAATTGATCAGCCTAAAAACATTGGTGATATTGGTCTTTTGTTTTTGTTATTTATTTATCCATATGCTCATAGTTTTAGTTTGTTTTAATTTAATTCTTGCTTATAGTTTTGTTGTTCTTTTTCTAACCCTTTCCTCTACAGTTGTCATGCTCAACAAGACCCAACTGGGCATGTAAGCACCCTTTATTTTCTCACCAAGTGACGAATTGGGTGCAAACAAATTGGCGACTCCACTAGGGAGAAGGTATCAATTCCTCACTCATTTGGGTTTGTTTTTCTTTCCTTTTGATTTCATTAACTTGCAGGTACACAAACCGGCCTCTGTCGACCTGCTAACCAGTCAATTCACAAGAGAATTGAGAGAAATCCATCTGGATTTTCTTTCTTGGCTGCTTGTCACAGGTGTACGGTTATTCCACCCCACAGATGTGCATCATGAGTGCATGCGCCTGAACAACAGTTTCTCTTTGCGCGCATGCGCTTTCGGTCTCAACTCTGCTAGCACGCAGGCGCTTTGTGCGCCTCTGTCTACACTAAAGGCCGCGCATTTGATCTAAATTTTACATTGTAAGGTCTTTGGATGTGGGGAAAGTCATTTTTCTCCTTAAAGAATGATGTTATGCATGCTCTAAATACTACACCACTTAGGCCCCTCAACTTATAAAGGGGATAGTTAAACAAACATAGGCACTTAGGTGGATCAAAAATCAATTTCCCTTATTTGCTTTTTGCCACATGGATGGCTTGATTTGATTTCCAATCTAAGGTGAACATCAATTTTAATCACATCTAAACTCACATTTTGGGACTCGAAGTTGAAGTAACAATCTTGAGTATGCTCTTCTCTTGCGCCTTCAAGCGATCTTGAGAACCAGAAAAAGATTGTGAAAACAATCTCATCTCCCTTAACAAAATTTCAAAAACTTTAGGAGAGGACAAAGGCCCTTTTGGGACCCCTCTTAGTTTCATTTTTCAAACATATCTTAAATTTGTAATGGGCCCATACATGCCCACATGTCACAAAAGTAGGATAGTGGTTGGAATTTTGCTTTCTTAGATCAAAAAACTAGGAGAGTTTAAAGGTTTGTAACGGGCCCACACATGCCCACATGTTCAATCTAGGATAGTTTTCATGATTTTTCTAGATTAACTAACACATAGGGAGTTAAAGGATAGTAACGGACCACATGTCCACATGCTAGTTTCCTAGGGCTTTTAAAACTCCGCAAGGTTGTACCAATGACATCTAGCTAATTAGGTAATCACACTCTTGTAAGGACCAAGAGAAGTCCACATGCAACAAGGTGACATCTAATTAACTAAAACTTGGCGCACTTTCACTCACACACAAAAGTCACTTTTTTCACTCACATAGCCTCTTCTCGAAACGTGGAGGTCTAAGTAGGTTTCCTCCAAAGGGATTCTAAAAACACCCCATCTTTTCTTGATAGGACTATCCACTCCCACTTTTAATCAAACGAGGTTGGTTTTCACCCCCAGCCTCACAAAACAACTTCATCTAAAAACTTTCTAAAAAACTCACTAAGGTTTCCTCCACAGGAGGTGCCAAAAGAAGTTTTTAGTCTAGGTAGGATTTCGGGGATAGGCATCCAAATAACTCCTCGTTATCTAGTTCTCACATCTTCAAACATAGAGGTTGACAAATAGGGAAATTCAAATCCTCCAAGTCCAGTGTTCTAATCACCATAAGGTAGGGAGATACCCATGAAGGGTCGAAGGCCGAGGTCTGGTTGTTCTGTGTGTCCCCCCTTGAGGCACCCACCTCTTGGATAGGATCCAGCACGTGACCCATTTCTTAGGCCGAAAATCTAAATGTCTCACTTGGACCGAGGTACCTAGTGACCAACTTTAGGACATCTACCCAGGTGGTGATTGTGGGCTGCAATCGCACCTTGATTGGATTTTGTGTGGATATTGGGAAGTATCACCAGCTCTTTCGGGATATGCCCCCTCTACCCCTCATTATAACCAATTACTTCATCCTTCACTAGTTTCTCTTCCGGTGACTTCAGACCCCACTGTTGAGTACTATTGGAAGGTCCAATGCTATTTGAGAGGAAGGACATTACGTCTTCTAGGACACGAGCATTTCCTTTCTTTTTTATTCCCCCACGTGGACAAAACCCACTTACCCACATATATGCTTCTTTTGCATTTATGTATGATGCACATCTGATTACAGTTTGACTTTGATATATATATTGTGTAAAACAGTCACAGCAAAGACTCTTGTTTCTATATTTCTCTCACCACTTGTTGCACACATTCACACAACTAGTAGTCTGACATCATAGGGGAACCACAGAACCCCCGTCGTTCACGATGCTTGCTCAACCTTCCTCCTATATTAGGGGGAGTATCTAGTCATACCCGCTCATTGGGACCTCCTTCACACACTCCTATGAGTGCTACTATCTTAGGATCAGCATTGCTTGGTTCTACATTACTTGGGTCCACTTCCCAAGATCATCCGTTCACTCGCTCTCCTTTGCACGGAAGTGGGAGACCCACTTCCTCTCAAGGAGGGAGCACCAACCCACCTAGTCCCCATCAAGGTTCAGGGTCACAACACACTTTGGTTGGAGCTAACCCTCCCACCCCACTACAGATGCCATACTTGGCCTCTCTCAACATATCGGATCTCACCAAGCTTACCAATGATCCTATATTGCATGACGCCACATGGCCTGCAATGCCAACCAAACTTCCTTCAGACATACCAAAGTTTGAAGGAAAGGCAGGGGATGACCCCGCCAACCATGTCATGACCTTTCATCTATGGTGTTCTTCCAATAGCATTATGGATGATTCCATCAGACTGCGATTATTTCAATGCACACTCACTGGCCCATCAGCCAAATGGTATGTCAAAGAAAACTTAGGGTCCCACACAACCTTTGAGTCCTTGGCCAAAGCATTCTTAACTTTCTTCCAATTACCTATCCACCATGACAATGGTCTAGAACTGCTATCTAACTTCAAAGAGACCTCAGCCACCCACATCGCTGACCACATTCATGAGTGGCGTAGGCGACGTAGTTTGTGTAAAGCAGAAACCACCAAGCAGAAATGTCTCGACTGGTTTCTTATATCACTTGTTTCTCTCCTTGGTAAGGATGTAGCTTCCACCTTCCCACAATCAGAAGAAGAAGCTATTAGTAAAGCCCAACAATATGATCTCATTTACACACAGTCAGGGTACTTATACATGGTACTTCCTGATCTTCCAAAACCTGTGCCATTTGGTCAAGACAAACCTGGGATGTCTCGCTCAGCAGACGGACTAATAGGTGCCACCACACACCATGGTCCACAACCCCAACCACCACCGATGTATGGAACACCTCAATACCCGCCGGCATATGGGGGCACTTCTTATTATCCCCCACCCCCTTATCAACAGCCATACCTTGTTGCTATACCTGCACCCATTAGTGGACCACCACCGGCACCTCCCATACATCCACCTCTTCCCACAACCAGTGGTACCCCCTCAACATCAGCTTATAGTACTAGCGAAAGCGCTACGCCTTCCTATGTACCTTATGGAGTGGTACCACCATAGAATCCCTACTTTCCATTTCCTGGTCCCCCACAACCCATGGCTCCCCCACATCCTCATGCGGGGGTAAACTTTGTTCAACCCTCTGCCGCTCAACAATACCAAAATTTTGAACAGCTGAACACAGCCAATCCAACCCATCCATCGAACAATTCCAAGAAGAAAGAATGGAATAGGAATAACAACAACCCTGGTCAAGGCGGGAATCAACCCCCAAAGCATCAACCCATTGGGGGCAACCAGAACCAAGGAAACCAAAACCCCCAAGGGGGCAACAACAACAAATGCCAAGGGAAAAATAATGTTAAAACCATTTTCCCTTGTGTCCTTTATGGTGAGTTCGGTCATTACACCCACCATTTCCCCCAGATCGTTGATTTCAAAAGATTGAAAGACTCTGGGAGCCTTCCCCCTTCTCCTGTGCAACCTGCCCCGCAGCAGGCACAACAACAATACGCGCAACAACCTCCTCCCACCATGCTGCAAAATCCTATCCCACATCAAGGTGTAATAAACACCCAACAAGACATGCAGCATCCCCCACCTCAGGTGGGCCAATACCACAATCCCAACAATCCAGCAGAGTGAACGATTCTCCTCACCAGTGAGGAAGAAATTCTTCTGCAAACACGCAATCGTCATTATTAGACACCCGTTGAGTCTACTCCTATCTCTCCAGAGACAAACCCTACACCGATGGGACCCCCATTGGTGATCCCCCACCCTTCCGTCGAACCACCACTTTTCATCCCTCGCATCCCCTTGCGCTGGAATGTCCACAATCCACAGGCTAGGGTAGCTCACAATTACAGCTTGGTAGATGACTTAGCACAATCCCTGGCTGCCATGTCAGTCTTGGAAGTCCTCCAGACTTGTCCTACACAGCGGAAATCACTACTTTCCACCTTGGGGGCAGTTGACCCTGCCGATACTCGACTCATCACCTTCGACCTTGATAGTTGCGAACCTCATCTTCCCACCTTGGTCGCTATTCAAATACCAGTAAAAATACGAAACATCACCGTCCATCGGTGTATCATCAATGAGGGGGCATCTACATGCATTATGTCCAAAACAGTATGGCAGAAACTTGGTTCTCCGGAACTCATACCCTCCGCCATCACATTACGAGCTTATGACGCATGACCATCATCTCCTGAAGGGCTCTTCCAGAATGTCCCCATGGAACTCGGGGGCAAAACTATTCTCATCGACATCGAAGTTATCGACGCCCCACTCGATTACAATATCTTGTTTGGACGTAGCTACATGTATGCTATGAAGGCAGTGGCATCATCCGTCTTTCAGACAATCATGTTCCCCCACAACGGGAATATTGTGACCATCGACCAAGTCTCGCATTACGAGCCTAACCCATCTGCCAATCTCGATAACATTCTTCCTCTCATTCACACCAACAATGACACATATCCACTCGTCAAGATGGGTCTGGGGATTTTTAAAGATCCATCCTTATTAGGGACATACCATGGAACACCACCAATCCTTCCTCCTAATCAAGTATGTGTCATCTCATCTAATGGAACTCACACGGAGGAGGCTCATCCTCCTCAGGAGGCTTCAGTCATCCCTGACGTCTCAATAGTCGCAAAACCACTCCCACAGGATCCTCCCGCACACTCGTCGACCCCTACAGTCCACGAATCCACACCCCCTCAAGGGCATAGTCCCGTTTGGGAGATAATTCCCCAACCCCTCACTCAAATTCCCTTCTTTTACCCTCCACCCAGTATAGAAGCTTTCCAGGTAGCTGTAATGCTCACACTACCCAATATGGTGTTAGCAATCCCAGTGTGGTATTTACATCCACCTGAGATGGTCCCTTGCCCATCCCTTCCCCCACAGGAAGGCCTCCCCATGACGATTCCCGTCCTCACCCCCACTACCCCCATACTCCCTACCCCCCCTGCTACTACAGCTGGGGGCAGGCGAAAGAAGAAGGAGCCCACAGCTCCACTTCCTCCACGCATCACACCACCTTGCGCACTATGTGAGAAAGAGGGTCACCAAACCAACAACTGCCCATCACTACCAGAATTATGGAATTTGATTCCACTAAATCAAACTCCCACAACACCCATCACTACTACTAGTCCTACTGCTACCACCCAACCTTCCAGTAGTAAAGGGTTGAGGACCAAATTCGCGTGTGCTATCTATTCCGAGTATGGCCATTACACCCATCATTGCCCAGCACTGCCACGTTTCCGACAGACATTAGCTGATGTACGCCAGAACTTTCAGAATGACCCACGCCCTGCTACGTCATCTACAACAAATATCACTGATATTCGTTATGTCACCACTTCAGTCAATGAACGCATGCGATGCCCTTGCTCTCTCTGCGATTCATTAGCACATTTTACATACCAGTGTCCTATGATCCTGGAATATCGGCAACGTCAATTGGCCCTGTTGCACCAACCCACAGAGGCAGTAATTGACATTACTTCGCCACTGGCGGATCTTCACGTCATTTCTCCCGAGCCCGAGGCACTCCCTATGCCTCCATGGTTCTTAGATGAAGTCTCTGAGGATTTACCCCGCAACCCCCCCAACTCTCTTGCTCATTCCCCTACGGAGAATCTCCACCCAACCACCACGGGTACCCCTCTGTCCTTCAACATATGGTTTATGTCGAGTGAACCCTCACCCTCTCCTAGCATTACCCCCTCTGTTTCTTTAGCAGGGGGCAACCACACTATCACTAAGATCACTCCTCACGATCCATTATATTCCCATCATTTCCAATGCGACGAAGAAATACTGGAAGAGCTACAATGCTCGGACTCTCCCTGGGACGCACTACATCATCGTGCACTCTTCCTTCCACAAGAAGCCCTCATGCCTCCTAGCCAAAACCCCATTTACGCGGTCGAAACCAAAGATTTTATCCCATCCGGGCCTATCGATTGGTTCAACAATCCCATTCCTACACTCGACGCTTTTGAAGAAGGTAATCTGGCCAACATTTCCCCCACCATCAAGATTGACATTTCCATTAAAGATGGCATCATCGAAGAAATCATCATTGGAGCCACTTGCACACCTCAGGAAATTGCTGCATATAAAGCCCTCTTCCAGGAATATAGGGATATTTTCGCCTGGTCATACATGGAGATGCCTGGCCTTGACCCATCTATTGTCGAGCATCGCATTGACACCTAGCCTTACATCACACCAGTTCGCCAGAAACAGCGACCGCTACACCCATCCAATGCCACGGCTATCAAAGCTGAAATTGACAAATTGCGTACGGCCGGATTTATTTACCCCATGCTTATACTTCATGGGTTTCCAACCCTATACCCGTTGATAAAAAATAGGGCACTATCCACGTTTTCACCGACTTTTGTGATCTCAATAACGCATGTCCCAAAGACAACTTTCCAACGCCTTTCATCGATCAAATTATCAACGACTGCGTCATCCACGAGGCTCTCTCCTTTATGGACAGATTCTCTGGCTATAACCAAATTCAAATCCACCCAGCTGATCAGTGCAAAACCACATTCATTACCCTGTGGGGTACTTTTGCATATCGTGTCATGCCTTTCGGCTTGAAAAACGGTGGTGCAACTTTTCAGCGGGCCATGACATACATCTTTCATGATCTAGCTGCCATCATCCTCGCCTACTTGGACGACCTCACCGCTCAATCCAAGAAATGCACCCAACATCTCGATGATTTATGAATCACCTTTCAACGGTGTCGTCAGTACAACATCCGCTTGAACCCTCTCAAGTGTGTGTTCTGTGTCACCACAGGGCACCTCCTCGGTTTTATCATTTCCCAAAGAGGTATTACCGTGGACCCCCTTAAATTCAAAGCCATCACCGAAATTCCACCTCCTCAGAATTTACGACAACTGCAGAGTCTATAGGGCAAAGCTAACTTCCTCAGATGCTTTGTCCCAGATTACGCCATACACGCACACGGTTTCCTCCGCTTACTATGTCATGACATCCCTTTTCATTGGGACGACTATGCCCAACAGTCATTTGATGATCTTAAAGCAACGCTTTCAAATGCACCTTTAATCAGTGCACCTGACTATAATCGCGACTACATCCTCTACGTATCAGCATCAGCTGTCTCAGTAGCCGGCATCCTCATCCAGCTAGGAGATGAAAATCATGAACACGTCATTTACTACGTCAGTAAGAACCTCTCAGGACCACCCTTGAAGTACAAACAAGAAGAGAAACTCGCTCTCGCAGTTGTCCTCGCAGTCCAAAAACTACGCCATTACATTCTGCTTCGCACCACAAAAGTCGTCGCAAATTCCAACCCTATGCAATACTTGCTCAGCCGTTGACAAGTTAACGGAAAATTCACTCGATGGATCGTTATCCTACAGGAGTATGACCTCGAGTTCTCAACACCTAAGAGTAAGAAGGCCCTCGTTCTCACCGAACTTGTCATGACCCTCCCCTCTGACACCACCAGTGCGCCCGTCAATATCGACTTTCCTGATGAACATCTCTTTTACATCGCTTCAGATGATCCTTGGTATGGCAACCTCCTCGTCTACCTACGAACTCAAAATTTCGGTAACCATTTATCACAAGATGATCATCGATGCATTCGCCATCAGGCCCCCCACTATATCCTTATCGGCGACATCCTATATCAGTGGGGCATCGACACCATTCTTTGTCGATGCCTGACTATTGACGAGGCCGACAGAGTCTTAAACAACTGCCACAGTGGTGCATGTGGGGGCCATCTTTCAGGTATCTCCACTGCTCAAAAGATTATCCGGGTCGGTTACTTTTGGCCTACCTTGTTTCATGATTTCATTCATGCTGTGAAACGATGTGAGCAATGTTAGCTCTATGCCAACAAAGCCCATGCTCCCCCCGCTCTTCTTCACCCTGTCATTACTGCCAGCCCCTTTTGTAAATGGGGCATCGACTTTATGACCTTTAATCCCCCCTCCATCAATGGTCACAAATACATTGTTGTCGTCGTTGATTACTTCACCAAATGGGCTGAAGCTATGCCCACCTTCAACAACACCGCTGACACTGCAGCGTGTTTTTTCTTTAACCACGTCATATCCCGGTTTGGAGTACCACTCCAACTTGTTTCCGACCATGGACAGCACTTCGAGAATGAGATCTTCATTGAAATCTCATCTCGGTTAGGCTTCTCTCACGAGTTTTCCTCACCATATTACCCTCAGTCAAACGGACAGGTCGAGGTAGTGAACAAAGTCCTCAAGACCATGTTACAGCGCACGGTTAATAAACATAAAACCAATTGGCATCATATGTTATTTTCCACGCTATGGGCTTATCAAACGGTAGTAAAGACTGCTACAAGTTTCACACCATTTCATTTAGTCCATGGGGTTGAGGCAACTCTTCCCATCGAGTGTGAAATTCCCACCCTACGCACTGCAATTGAGCTTTTACCTGACACTTCTCCAATCAAGCAGCGCTTGCTGAACTTGGAGTCTCTGGATGAAGATCGTCGATCTTCTTTACAGAACAACAAGGCAGCTAAAAAATGATCCAAGGCTACCTTTGATCGCCATGTCAACCTTCGATCATTCCGCGAAGGCGACCTCGTCTTGGCCGATGATATCGCCCATGATACCTTTGGCCATGGAAAATTTGAATCACTTTGGCATGGCCCTTACATCATCCAATATTTCCTCACCAAAGGCACATACATCCTAGCCTCTCACTCAAAGAACCCGTCAATGGGTTATATCTCAAGAAATTTTATGCTTAAACGTAGTCATACTACTTTAGGTTATTTTCTTTTTTTAGCGTTTTTTAATCTTTTTCTCCTACCCTCTCATCTAAACTATCCTTTATGCTATTGACAGATGCTTCCTCCACCATCTTACCACATCGGTTACACCGACATCGCCAGCCATTGGACACAAAATCTCGCTTCGGCAGCTTGGGCTCTCTACACCCCCTCACATGAACTGCTACATTCAAGCAGCATCTATTTGGGACCAGCAACCAACAACCAAGCCGAATACACTGCTGTCATTGGCCTCTTGACCGACGCCCAACATCATCATATTCGTCACCTTATCATTTTCCTCGACTCTCAACTTGTCATTCTCCAGCTCAACAATGTTTATCGTGTACGCGATCCGTGCCTCTTTCTCAAATACCTGCAGGTTAGACTGTTATCTCGACATTTTGATTCCATTACATTTACACATATTCCAAGACAATTGAATCAAACAACAGATGAAATAGCTAACATGGTGTTAGATTGGCATATATCACATCAAGCTACACATACATAAACATCTCATACATCCTGTCACAGCATATAGATAAAATAGACACCATCATAATCATCAACACAAAACACATGTAGACAACATCAGGATCTCAAAATATGTATACTCATATATATATATATATATATATATATATATATATATATATATATCGACCCCTCAGGCCATCCGAATGTTTACATACAAAAAAATACATGTATCCGCAGGCCCATACAGCACCTCGGTACAAAAACCGGCTCACCAGCCTATCAAAAAGGTATACATCATACATAAATCAGGGTGCCTCTATCGCACCCCCACCTGCTCCTCCCTCAGGAGGAGGTGGTGGCCCACCACCACCTACCCCAGGCGGTGGTGGTGGAACACCCACAGGACCCTCCTGCCCCGGCGGCAGGCGTCCACTAGTCATCGCTGCAAGCACAGCTGCTCGTTGCACTATACCCCACCATGGTGGCGGTACTCCTATGCACTGCTCCAGGAACCCCTCATCCTGGATGCGTATCCACATGCCCTCAGGCACGTCCTGTAACACCGTCTCCAGACAACGACGTATATCATCAAAATCAGCTCCGGCCGTCGCCGGAGGAGCATGTGATGGCCCCGCACCAGGGTCATCGACCTGACGCCTCCTCGCTGCCCTATCAGGATCTGCTGGTCACCCCGCAGCCTCATCCTATCGACACCTCTCTCCACAAGACAGTTTCTCCAGCTCTCGCTGAACCAGCGCTCTCTGCAGCTCCACCTTGCGCCCACGAGGTTCCACGTCTGCACATGCACAAAACAACAAACAAATGATCATATCAGCATCTATATCACATATGAACTGATATCTCAAAAGATAACATAAATCAAAACCATACACAATACTCAACATACCTCGATGATCAAAAACCTCCCCATCAGGTAGTACCATGTCTGGGTCCCCCCGGAAGTCCACCCCAGCATAGGGGTACCGAAGTATCACCTGCGGCATCTGCCGCCATATCTGTGCCGCCTGTGTCGTAAAATAATGGCCACCTTCGCCAGCACCGTGGTGAACCAAAACTGCATACCACTGCCTCAATCATGGCTCTTGTGCCCCAAGCACCTCTAGTAGAACCCTTGGGCACAGCATCGGCACCCTCTCCAAAAACCAGGCTACCAGGATCGAGCCGAACACAAACTCTCCTGTACCTATGGACCGACAACGGTCCAACTGCGTGATCATTTGAGCATGCAGCAAAAGCCCCCATGCGAACCGCTCACGGCCCACCACCACCCTCTCCAACACCAGCAGTTGACCACCACTAATTCGTTGGGTCGACAGTGACCCATACACACGAACAATCATCGTTGCTATACAGCGATGTGCTAAGGCATCAATAGCACTGATGCTCACCACCATCCCTGACATGAAGTTATCGCCTAAGCAATATCGCTTGGTGATCGTCACCAGGGCTATATCCCTCGGCAGCACAGGCTCTGTCGGTAGGGGTGTACCTCGAAAGGGGAGCCCAGTCAAAAAATATACATCCTCCACCACAATGAAGGGGATCTGCTCTCCTCGCACGAGGAAGTAGTGTAGCTCCGGGCTCCACATCTGGAGCAGGAACTGTAGTAAGTACTCCTGTGTCTGTATCAACGAGCACTCAAAGAACTTTAGCAACCCACAGGTTGCTAAAGTCGCTCGCACCTCAGGCTCTGCATTGGACACAGCATCTCGCAACTACGACCGGTCTCGCTCACGCCACCGAATAGCCATAGTCACTACTAGCCACCTGCACACACCACAGATTCCTATATCAGCGTATGCAACCATCAAATGCATCAAAAAGACTCATTTTTCACCCTTCAACCTTTCCTCCTAGGTGCGGTTTTTTCACCCGCAGGCACGCATACATGCGCGCCTGTTCACTGTACAGGCACGCATATGTGTGCGCCTGTACAACCCACAGGCACGCACTTATGCGCACCTGTTCAACTCACAGGCACGCCCCTAGGGCGTGCCTTAAATTCCCTCTCTCGCGCACCCATCCGCGTATAAACAGTGGACAGGCGTGCACGTATGCGCGCCTTCCACTGAATCGCCCGTGCATGTGGGCCCACACCCCAGAAAAACTCCCCCAATTACCTCGGTACGGCCCCCCGTACCAGCCCTGCCCAAAAATTGAAAGCCTATTTCTATGCAGGATGATCAGAGCACTAACCTGAAACTCGCAGAATGTCGATCAGCCGCCTCGTCCTCCCTGAATCTCCAAATATCCTCTGAAATTTGCTCGTCCAATCACTATTGCAGCAGGTACAAATGAGGTGGCAATGTGGGCCCTACAGCTATATATAGGCCTTTTTCCAAACTTCTACTCACCATTCCGGGAGCCCAAGGCGTCCATTTTTCAAACCGTCTTCAACCACGGGATCAGCATCCCGCCACCTACATCACCACTGTCCCTGGGTCACTTTTCATCTTGATCCCCCGGGGTGACTTTTTTTCATATCATGGTCAGGTATGCACGCGCATTGTCACAATTATCTCATACATGCTCATATCTTTGATTTTCTTCAGATATTGTTCACTTTGGGTATTTGGTTGTTTTGTGTGCAGGTACTTGATCATCCGCCCTTAACATCATTCCTTCAAGTATATATTCAGCACTGGCATGTAGTCTCTCCCGCTGTATTTCATTTACATTTCCAGTCACACCCTCTGATATTGGCCTTTAGGATACCCAGTCCCAGCTCTGCAGTACCCACGCCTCCATTTTGCATCCTCGGTACTGTAACCCGGTAGCATTCTCACCCACATGAGTTGTCCCATTCATAGCACCTTTTGGCACTTTTGACACTCATGTTGTTCTTCATTACCCTTTAGGGATGGGAGTCCCGGTAATCTTTCATCATGTTGCGAATCAACCACATACTTCTCTTCCTCATCTTGCTAGCTTCCCATATGGACTCCCAGATCAGCTCTTTATGGTTCTATTCTTTTTACCTACACCTCCTGCAAGATACCAGATATATAAAATATGCAGAAAAAGAACGAAATGCTAGAAATAACAGAATAACAGTAAAATATCCAGCATAATCTTCACAATACACAGAAATGATATACGAAATAGCAACAGAAATAGCACTTGAACAGAAATAGCACTTGATTCAGATAGCAATGTTCACAGGC
>ML879856.1:4403-16600 GCA_009831015.1 Picea engelmannii
TCCCCAAGGGTTAGGTATTCAAGGGTTCTACAGACAAGGGTTTGCCCTGTGCTATAGCTCTCTGATATACGTGCGGGGTCCAACAATAGTACTCAGCCCAATATCTCAGGGCAATAACTAAGGAGGATAGACCGTACCTTTAGCCATACTACCCGACTACCTAGGTACTAGAGAGTATCTTCCCGAGTGTTGTTCTCGGTGACACTATAGTAGTCAGACAGTCGATCGTTTTATCTAAAGAGGGCTTCAGGTAATCTAGGTCGATCCGTACACAGGTGTTGTCTGATGCACTACCACTCGAAGGGGTACCAACAGGGGTTACAAGGGTAGCCAACAGATGTGCGCTTAAGTACCACTTGTATTTCCTGCGTGTATGAATCCCTCAACCATGGGTTTATGCGTGTAACGACAGATCTATGTAGCTTAAAGACGTTGGAATACGTCTCTACCCTGAAAAAAAAATTAACCCACACTTTTTGCCGAGGAAAGTGCTCTGATACCACATGTAATACACCAGATATAAAATGTATGCAGAACAGAAATAAAATGCTAGCAATGGTAGAATAACAACAATATAACCATAACATTCACCACAATAACATTGAAATGATATAAGAATAACAACATAAATAACACTTTGAATCTAAAAGCAATGTTCACGGGCCTCTTCGAGGGGGCAACCTTCAGTTGAGAAGAGCTCTATTACAATAATATCCAAGCTAGGTTTCTCATACCCTCGACTCCTATTTATACTAAAAAGAAGCATCTAGAGGAAGATCCTTCTAGAAGCGGAAGCTTCTATTAGGTCTTCTTACATCCGCCTTATTCTATTTTATTGAAAGGCCTTATTAATATTGACCTTTATTACATCCAAATATATTGTTCTACCTATGTGATAGTTAGGACCCTAACACATTCTACATGGTGTGCCTAAGGCAATAGTGTTAGACAAAGATGTCGTTAACATCAAATTTCTGGAAGAGGTTGTTCAAGATATTTGTGACTAATTTAAATTTTAGTATAGCATATCACCCAGAGTCGGATGGGAAAAAAGGGAGGACTAACTGGATAATTGAAAATATGTTGAGAATGTATGTAATGGACAAGCCTTCCAAGTGGGAAGACTACCGTCAGCTAGTTTAATTTTCTTACAATAATGGGTATCATGAATCATTGAAGATGAGCTCGTTTGAAGGCTTGTATGGCATAAAATGAAACACTCCATTTAGCTGGGATAACTCAGCAAACAGAGTAGTTATTGGACTAGATTTGCTAAGGGAAATGGAAGAGAAGATGGTAAAGATGAGACATATTTTAAAGGTTGCATAGGATAGGAAAAATATTTATGCGTATAAAAGAAAGATGTACATGGAATTCAAAGTGGGTAAGCATGTTTTTTTCAAAGTAAAGGATAAAAGGAGCTCACTAAGATTGGGAAGTTTCCAAAAGTTAGCAGTGAGATACTATGGGTTGTTTGAATTTTTAGAGAAGATAGGCTAGTTGCAAACATGTTTGCATTACCTGCATCCATGAGAATTCATAATGTTTTTCATGTGTCTCAATTGAAGAAATATGTGCATTATCCTAACCACGTGATTGATTGGACTGTGATCCAAGTGGAGCACAAAGTGGAATTTTGGGTGGAGCCAATGCACATATTGGACATTAAATTCAAAGTTCTCAGGAACAAATCCATCGATCCAGTAAAGGTCCAATGGACCTACTATGGTCCTAAAGATGCTACATGGGAGAGCGAGGAGACCATGTAGGAATACTCTCAAATTTTGGAAAATTTTGAAGAAAAATAAATGTATATTGTATATAAATGTGCAAGACTTTATTTTGGAAGTTGTGTTTCTTGGAGCCACTTCTCAGATATTTAATGTCTGATCTATCTTGAAGTGTAACACACCCACGATGGGGCAAAAAAATAAAAAAAAATTGTGTCCTCCTTATAGGAACAAATCCTCTTTCTCTCTACGGGTTCTTATTTGGAAAGTCTGGGACTCAGCCCGAGCCTCTGGTCAAGATTCTTCAATTCTAAATCCAACGAGACTTTGAGACCATGATAGTCTCACCTCTAAATCAGACAAAGGCCCTTTCGGCCTCTGGTGTAGGTATTATTATACCCGTGACCTTCTCCTTCGTTCTTCAGCGAAGTCTCGGAGTTGGTGTTAGCCCTTTTCTCTTGGTCTCTCCTCAGATGTGACTTTGGAAATGACCACATGATTGTGGGCGTGGCCACAAGTGGTTTGGAGTCAAACTACTTTTGGGCCCGCAATCCTCCTGAAGTCTCCACGTGTCCTCCTGGCGAAACCATGATTTGGATTGCGGCCCACCCTCAATATTTTAAACTTCGTGCAACTCTTGTCCCTACAATGCTATGGGATCGTCGATCTCATGATCTTGACGATACTGTTTAAATCAAAGGTTCAAATCTGCACCTCTCAAATCCTCAGACCAACTCTGTCCCTCCTAGATCAACGACTGTGATCTCTTCGCAATTCCGGACTTCGGAATTTTGAAATCTCAAACCCTGCTTCTTTCGTACGTCAACCTTCCAGAGCTAACGATCTACATACATCTGTCTTACTCGATCAATAGTATTTCTTCCACTTTGGGTGTTTGACCATTCAACCCAAATCAACGGTCCTCCAACCCTCTTCTCAATCGACAGTTGATATCTACTTCGGGTTTCATACTTCTGAGATCTCAAATCTCAAACCTTTTCCCCAATGACTTTCATCCGAAGGCTACAATCCTCTGATGCGTGTCCTCCTAATCTGACGATCGAGGATTACTTCAGGTATTCAGCCAAAGCTCACATATTTGTGCCACGTGTCCTTTGAATCCAATGGCTAGGAATCACTTCGAGACTTTACCCAGAGTTCATGGATTCTCACCATGTCTCCCTTAGATCTATCGGTCCAGGTTCACTTCAGGTCTTCATGATTTCAAGGTTCAACAATCTCAGTTCTCAAACTGAAACCCCACTACAATATCCCTAGATCTCTCGATCTGTTGACAAGTGTCCCCTTTCTAATCGACGACTCACGTCTCTTTGTCTCTTCGGGCTTCAGGTGTTTCAACAATTCGACCTTCACCTTCCTTTGGATGTTTCGACATGTCGACACGTGTCCTCCTGGACCCAACGGTCCATATTTTCTTCAGCCCTTCTGCTCTCCACGCTTCGGGAATCTCAAGTTTCAAACTTGCCTCCTCTCGGACTCAGGGTATCTGACGGCTCAGATCCACTTTGGTGAGCCGATGCTTGAAGTTTACCTCAAAATCTATGACGGCTCAGATATGTTCTTGCAATCGGATGATTGAGATTCTACGTCGGTTTTTTGGCTCTTTGTGCTTTGGAAACTTCGAGTCTCAAACCTTGACAGGTTCTCTCTCCTGTGCGTGCGAATTTTAAGACTCACGCACCTTCCTCAGGTTTGACGGTTGTTGATCCTTTTCACTGTGATCCAACGAACACTATCACTCCTCCTTCCGAGCTTCTGATTTCTTCCGCTTGGAAGATTTATTAGTATTCAAAGGTTTCAAACCTTTGCTCCTCCTATGAGTCTTACTCTTGGATCTTGTCAACACTTATGATAAGTGTTATCCCTTATGAGCTTATGAATTTGAAAAAAGCTCGCCTCTTGGACCTCATATGCGCTTCTGAGGAGCGTTTATCTCTTATGAGCTTGGTTCTTAGGGGATCTCAAGTTCCCACATACTCCTTGCATTAATATGCTTGTGTCAGATCGACGGTCCACGATATTCCTTGATCCAAAGGTCCATATCACATTGCAACTTCGGGTTTTGGAAGTTTAGTCACATCAACGTGCGATTCTCTCGATGTGCAGACTCCGTTCTCACCAATCTAACGGTCAAGGAGGGTCCCGTTATATCCTTGGATCTGCGGCCCAAGTTTCATCGCTACTTCAGGTTTCGAGGGGTTTGGTCACACCAATGCGCGATTCTCCCATCGCATGAACTCTGAACTTACAGATCCGACGGTCAAGGTGGGTCCCGGTAGATCCTTAGATATACGGTCTAGATCACATCACGACTTTAGGTTTCAGATTTCAGAGAATCCGTTCCCTTCACGATGATTACCAACATTCATCGAACTTGTGAAGACTGAAGGAATCAAGGCATTAACATCTGTGCTCCTTCTTCAAATCTAATAGTCTTGACAGACATTAGATTCTCTCGAACGGATCTCGTTCATTCATCTTCCAATCGAAAGGATATTCCCTTTTGATACTTGAATCTCGCTATCCTTCCCGAGCTTCGTCAGTTATGAAGGACCTAAGAGCATTACGCTCTTTCTACTGGACTTAACACTTAAAAGAATTTATGCGTACCCCTTGTGCTCATTTGTCAAGTATGGAACTTAAGTGGTTCTCGATTTCTGCTTGCCTCACAGAGAGCCTGTGCATATCTGCACTACCTCTCCCAAGAATAACAGACTACGTCCTTCAAGGGACTCAGAACGACTAGGAGGGTCGATATGCGTTCATGAAACTGTGTCCAAGGTCAACGGACATATAGTTCATGACTCTAGATTAAGCCACCACATGATGAAAGCATTGACGAGTATAACACATGTCCTATCCATATGATTTCCTACTTTCCTAATTTCACATTCAAGCAGATACAAAATAATGAAATACAGTATAAATCGTTAAGCAAACATAACCATCTCTGCAACATTCATAGGATATCCACATTTAACTCACAATACCAATTAAATACGCAAGATATGCGATTACTTATCTATTATAGGTGGTAGCCAACTAACTGACTATGGGTGTTCATCCTTCCACCCTACCATAGGCTCAGAGGAATTCATTCTTATCACTCTGGCCACCCCCGTTCCAAGCCATGATATCACCAGGGAACTCTCACAGTTCTCAATGATTCTTTCTCTGTTTAGCTTCTGCTCGGGTTTTGTTCTCTCCAACTTTCTTAGATTTCTCTCTAGTATGGCCTCAATGAGGTTTATCAAATTCTCACTCAGCATCAAGCTCATGGTATTCTATTCATTATCCCCTAGAAATATCCGTGCATCTCCCTTACGAGCTTGTGCTCTCATCTCGTGTCTCCTCTCTGGTTGTCTGTGCATATCTATCTTACCTTCCTTCTTTTGGAAGGTTCCCAACCCATCACGTTCCTTCTGTCAGAAGGAAGCTCGGGTCTGTAGGTCTCTGTGGTACTTAACGCTGACATTTTCCATCTAGACCATGTTCCCATTCATGGGGGTGGTTGATAATTCAACCACTGGTCCTTTCTTCATTAACTGATTTCTCTCCTTGGGAGCCGAAGGAGGTTTATCATCCTCATCAAGGGAAATTTGGGGTTATTTGATATAATGAATCCTCTCGTATAGTTTTCACATTATTCCTCTAGTGATATCATGGCCAGTACTTTCAAGGCTTCATCCCCACAGTCAGTTATTGACAACTCAAACAATAATACATTTACATTGTCCACATGCCTTAGCATGGTAATTCCTATTTTATGATTAATTACAATCTGGGGGAAATAAGGATGTTACATGAAGCCCTAGAATGGAAGTGGTATAGCATGAGGGACTATGGTGTAGAGAAGGGTGGATACTTGGGTTTCATAGGTTGAGGGGAACGAGAGATTGTTGGTTGGAATTGTTGCAAGAGTTGTGAACTTGCAAAAAGTACTAAGTATTATGATGTAAGACTCTATACTTGTATGTTAGTATGGTGATGTTTACCAAGGACGATGCAAATTGTAGGGGGAGAGAAATGTAATATCCCTACTTTTAATCCTCAGTTTAACAATGCATAATGTAAATATGATATATGGATGTGAGCCAAGCAATGGAATATGTAAACATTGTTTATCAAAATAATAAAATAAAATGTATTGTCGGTTGCAGATGGACATGGACATATTCAAGGGGGCTAATTTTCCACAAAAGAGGTAGGGGTCTAAGAGGGAATTATTCATGTGTCTTAAATCCAAAACCACTTATGAACCTTGTATTTTTATTTTGAGTGTATCAAAGCCCCAATCATTGAATACATGTAAGACGGTTAGGTGAAAATTCACTTCACATAGTTATTGATAGCATGGGGTTGTTGAGTACAATCAACATTAGGGAGTGTGAGTGTCAACATGCATGGGTAAAAAGAGAAATTGGAATGGGTACTGGAGGGAGTTTCGTTTTACAAACAATTTTAGTGACAATAAGAGGGGGTTGAGCATTGAAACTTGAAGAAATCCATAGTGGGTTGTGGGTAGCTTGGTGGAGCTGTAATTGCAATAAGAAGTAGGTTGTTAGGCCTATTGAGTGATATTTCTATGCAAAGAAAATGAGTTTCTACTAAGAGTTTCCTATTGTAATTGTAGGTCCCTGGAGTCCCCAACAAGAGATATTCCTATCCAACCTATGTTGTAGCCTTGAAGGGAAGTGGGGATAGCTTGATGGACTATGTAGCGGAGAAGGGGATTCCACTCCTCAGGTTGTACAGATTGAGGAGAAGAGAGTTGGTGGATTGGGATAACTTTAGGAAAATAGCTTGCTATGAGTGGACAATAGACACCCTTAGGATACACTCTCTCTTGTGGAATCATAGTCCCATCTCGAGGGTGATTTGTTGTTGATATTTGGAACAAAAAATCTATGGTTGGGTGGAATTTTTTTCCTTTGCAGCTAGTTTCATATTTGATTAAAAAGATAAGTGGTTTATCTGTGTTCAATATATTTATTTATGGATTTAAATTGTTCTGCATAAACTATGTGTTCTTGAATACTTATATGTTGTTGTATGTATGTTTAATTAGTTCCATTCATGTTAATTGAATTTGTTGTTAGATGCATGGACGTTTTAACATGTTTTATACATTTTAAATTAATGGTATCATAAAAACAATTATGGGTTAGTAGTCGGGGTGCTACATATATTTATACTTTCTCATGATTATTCCTAAGATCTATGCCAACTGACCCTTATTATTATATTATTTCCTCTAACTACATAGTGGACCTATTCCATGATTATGACCACATTAAATTCATTATCCCCCTTGCGTTCCTCCTTAGGTACCCATATTATCCTCCCTAGATACATTACATTCCATCCTTGTTCACATGTTTTATCCTCGAATATGGGTGTAAGTCATATAATATGATCTACTGAAAAACATAGTCAACTTTTACCCATCATAAGTATCTATCCATCCTAGTGAAATGCAGACATGGGGTCCAATTGTGGCCTTACCTCCTTGATATTTATTATGGTTTCTCCTTTGGTTCCATAATGTTGTTGTGCTACTCTAATATCTCCATGCATTGTTTTTATTCCTCTATGTGCATCCTTGTTAGTTGTCTTTTTGGTTCCTTGTTCCATAGTAAGTTTGTTGATTCTCATGAATGAACTTTGATGATTTTTGTTTCTCCAAGTGGTGTGAATGGAAATTTACATCAACCTTAGCTATTGGTTCTTTGGTCTTGTCCTTGTATTCTTATTCCTTTCTATGCCTTTCTAGATTTTTTCTTCATGTGATTTTATAGGCTCGTCTTCTAATTCAACCTCAAACTCTTCCTATAATGTATCAATAGGTACTATAATTAGTTTCCATGTAAGGACTTCTTCATGTGCCACATTGGATCTTTATTGTATAGTAAGAGAAATATCCCATAGTTTGATGTTCTTTATCTCGTAACAAAGATTCATAAATTTATTTTGCACATTAATATTAGCTATACCAATTGAGTTCATCCAAGGATATCCAAGAACCATATCCACATCATCCATATCTTTAACATAAAAATCAAAATAAAAAACATATTTATCCATAATAATCTTCAATTCCTTTAAAAATTGAATATTCTCACCCTCAACATATGTGCTATTAATATGCTTTGTTGGGACTTGTAATCTTTTAGCCAAGACAACATTGATGAAATTATGCTTGCTACTAAGGTTTATAGAAATACTAGTTTTTCCTCCTAAATACATCCATGAACTTGTAATAGAAAGTTTGTACATGAAAGTAAACCCTTGGTACTCTCTTTATCTTGATTCTGAGCATGAGACTAGTGATATAAAAATACTTAGGCATATCAAAGTGCCACATTCTATCATACTTAAGCAACTTCGACCATATAGAAACCTCATCTCTTAAATTAATGCATAGCTTAATTCTCCAATTATTTGGCCATAATGATTTTGGATAATGTATTATTCAATAGAAAGACCATCAAATTTTCCTGTTAGATACATCTTCACTGTAAAAACCCAAAAATAGAACTAGGTTTTTGAGGAAAATCATTTAATTTTCAATGGAACTCCTTTGTGTGGCTAGGGGTTTGAGGCAAAAAATTTGACATGATCATAATTCTGCCAATATTTATCAAAATCCTTATTATGACAAAAATTATGAAATGTCATGACTACTCTACATTTACTAGCACTATTTTGGTTTAAATCTAGACACAATGTCAAAAGATATTTGATTTGCGACCATCATCGAAAAACCTTAAAATATCTTATTTTAAAACAGTGATATATTCACTTCCAAAACTTTGATTTGGACGATTTATTTTTCGAACGTTAGTAATGTTTTTAGAGAAACTCATATATGCACTTGGTTTATTTAAATTCTACCCGAAAAAATATTGGAATGGATTTGAATGTCACCACCCTAGTTTTCCCCTTGAAAATTCTACCAAAAAAAAGAACTTTACTTTTTTCTCAAGAAAGGGCTCTAATACCCTTTGTAGTAAACCTTGGTGGATAAAGATATAAAATCCTTGACTACGGAAAGAACACAAGAATATGGAAAGAACCCTTAAGGTAATGTAACACTATCAAATATTCTGTATGGAAGGAATCACTCCACAAGCCATGCTTACTACAATACAATAATCAACATATCTCAAGAAAATAATACTCATGCGTATTTTTGGTTGAAATAATGGTTTTCATTGATGTCAACCCTTGAAGAAGTCGGGTAGCCCCAAAGGTATGGTTATGGAACCTGTAGTTGAATGGTTATGGTTAGGACAGTGTAAATGCATGTAGCTCACTCATGGATGGATAGTCCTTGTTGTGTCATTTATGGTGATAGGTGTTACGCCATGTAGTTCCTCATGGTTGAGGAGTTATGGCCTTGTGAAGTTAGAATCCCCGAAGAATGGTCAAGAAGACCCTAGTTGGTTACAAGTCTTTAATGAAATGGTAAAGTGGTTGTAACAATGAAATTAAAAAGCCCCTAAGTTTAAGGAAATATGTTACCAAGAAAAAGTATAAATACCCCTCAAGGAGTCTTTCATAAGTACAATTCACACACATATTTTTTTATTATCTATATTTTGAAGAAATTTTGATCAATTGGTGAATCTGAGGTTGAGTATGAGGCAACAAGTCTGAAGTTGCGAAGGAAGGTTGAAAGTGGAAGTCTCGGAGTTGTAGCAAATGTGATTAACCCTAGTTTATGAGGTATCCATGGGATACATGTCAGAAGATCATGGATGTATGTGGGATACAGTGGATGAAAGTGTGGATATTTGCAGGTAGTAGAAGAGGAAGTCGTGGATCTGTGAAAATATCATGGAATATTGGGAAATGCTAGTACCAGGTCCCTGAAGTCAGAAGTAAGCCTACAGGTCAGATCTACTGTGTATCAGGTTATGGTATGATACATGCATGAGGTATGTTTGGTTTTGCACATGATTGAGGAACATATTGGCAACATGGTAAATAGAGATATATTCTTGTACTTGGTTATGATATGACTGTTATGTTTCAACTTTGAGATGTGGATATATGGTTGAGGTATACACTTGGTTTATGGTGGCATATGCATGGGGAAAATGCTTTGGTTCTATGAGGTTCTTCATTGATGATATGCGATAGGTCTATACATGATTGATGTTATGGTATATGGTATTGGTTTTATATGTGATTCGTGTCCTAGTAAATGGTACATGATTTGATTGTGGTATGGTTTATACATTGATGCACATGTTGGTACACAATTGATGGATGATATGGTTCATATTTTGGTATAGCACAGGTTGATGGTACATGTTACAGGTTGATGTTACAGTTACAATTTATAGGTTGATGGTATAGTGACAGTGACAGTCTGGATACAGTGACAGGTTACACATTGATGAGACAGTGGCAGTGATAGTGGCAATGGCAGTGATTGTGGTAGTGATATTTGGTCTAGACTTATATTTTAGGGTGGAAGAATGAGGAAGGGAAAGGGGTTTGTAGCCTCCTTTTGGTTAGAGAGAAATAACACAGGGAGTTGGAGCTTCATCTAGGTTGGAGCCTGAGAATCAGGGGGTTACAACCTCCTTTCGGTTGGAGCCAGAGAATTCAAGGATTTGTTGCTTCCTTCAGGTTGGATCCTATAAATAGGAGGTCGTAGCTTCCTTCCAGTTGTTTTGGGAGAATTGGGAAGTTGGTGCTTCCAATGAATGTATTCTTTTGATATATAAGAAAAACATTCTATGGTTTTCTCCCATTTTAGTTTCCATGTGAATTCTGGTGTATTGTGTTTCTGTGGATATCTACTATGCTCTATTGATTTATATTTATCGTGATATATTGATGATATGTTGTTGATGATGTTAAAAATTACATATTGTGGTTAAAAGTGATAATAAATTTATCATATTGATTCAAACCCCCTCAATATTCCAACATTTATACTTTCTCATGATTATTTCTAGGGGTTTATGCCAACTGACCCTTATTATTATATTGTTTCTTCTAACTACACAGTGGCCTTATTCCATTATTATGACCATGTTACATTCATTATCTCTCTTGGGTAACTCCCTAAGTACTCCATATTATCCTCCCTAAGTTCATTATACTTTTTCATAAGGGGACAACTGTTTCTTCATATTAAACCATATAAACAGACCCTTCTCAAACACAATTGAAACCACAATCTTGCATTGAATTTCTATGGACCCTATCAGATCCTCCAATAGATTAGACAAGTTGCCTACCAATTGGATTTTCCTACCCACTCCAAGATCTATCCAGTGTTTTGTGTGTCATGTTTGAAGAAGGCCATGGGATCAAATTGCCAAGTTCAAATTAGCTTTCTTGAATTGGATGAAGAAGGATCTATTTGGCTACAACTGAAAACATTTGTAACCATGAGAGAGTGTCAACTATGACAACACAATGTCCATGAATTCTTGATATAATGGAAGAAAATGCAGCTTGAATATGCCACTCAAGAACCAACAAAGGGTTTACAACAATTTCCACACTTGTAACCTTAAGGACAATGTTGTTTTTTAAGGGAGAGGGAATATTAGGGTCCTACCCTAACCTCTATACTTTGAAGTACTTAGGAGTTATTCAATAAATTTATTAGGCATTCTCCTTTGAATAAATCTCATTAAATAGTTAGTGTGTAGTCACTTGATGTAAAAGGGTCATCATTATTAAATCTACTCCATTGGGTGGTTGGTACTCAATACTGATGGAACCACAAGTAGTTAGGGTTTGCTAGTAAGATCTTTCAACATGTATATTATAATTTGTAACTTAGTTTGTATCTATTTTTTAATTAGTTGTGAAGTGTATTTCCCCCTTCTTCTTTTAGGCCAAAAAGTATGAGGTTTAAGGTTCTTTTATTTCACTCATGTTATGATCTGAAACTGGGGTGACATTGATACCAAACTTGATTTGGTTCTAGGCCACTTAATTAAGGTCAGGTTTATAATTGCGGATCTATTGAACTTAATTGCATCAAAGGTGAAAATATGGACTTATGAAGGATTGAATCCAAATTGAATATTAACTTGGTGAATATGTTGTTAGTATCATAATTCATTACTTAATGCATTTAATTATCATAATTGCGGAAATAAAACATGCAAAAGAAATTATAAGGCAAGATATCACAGAGTTGTTAATGGAGTTCACCAAAACCTTCTAGCTACATCTTTGGATCTGCTTGGAATACAAATCTCTTTATTTTCATTCCCAAAGGGATGAAACCTTCTCACAAAATGTGGCACGTGCTCCTTACAAGGATGAAATGCAGAGCAACCTTCTCTTACACAAATAACTTAAGGTTCTCACATAAGTGAAATTTCTTTCGACACCCTAAAGACTAAATTCCTCCACATGGAGGGGGCTCAACTCTCCCAATGAAGGGGATTACAAACCACAAGCATGATT
>ML879857.1:10645-27245 GCA_009831015.1 Picea engelmannii
TCGAATCTGCAACTTTGTCATTTTTCACTCCTTTTTCCAGACTTGGAATTTTTAGCAGAACTGGCTATCTCTCAATCTGTGCACTTATGGAAAAATTTCACAAAACCAAAGTTTTTTGTCTTGAGGAATATATAAAAAAATTAGTAAATAAAATTTTCCAGTTTTCTGATCTAGGGTCATTTTTCCTTCTCTAAAAATCTCAAAAATCCCCAAAAAGTGGCCTGAAGTAGTGGATTTTGGCCTATTTCAATGTCCCCATTCCAATACCCGTAGGATTTATTCAGTTCCTTTGTGGGTATTTTTTTCCTTCTTTTTAGACTCTCCCCAACAGTTTCAGCTTAATCTGGACTTATGTCAATGATCTGGATTCAGATCTTTAAAAACCATTATTTTGCAATTTCTGCCAAATTCAAGCAAAATATGACAAGGACCCTCTTTGGCTCTTTTGTATACCTCCTCTCTACGGAAAAAATCCCTAATTTTCATCCCAATATGATTTAATTTTATATAGTTATGGCCAAAATAAGAAAATGTTTCTAGACTTGATTTATTTTTTTTGGAACTATGGAACAATTTTGCATACGTGCAATATGTGCCATCAATCTCAAGTCAGAATAAATCTAGACCATTGATCTACTCTCTATCGGTTTTCGGTGACTGGCATTCTCCTATGGCACACACAATACTTCCCCAAACTGCCAACCCTACTGTTAGTCATCAGCCCAACTCCCCGACGATCGACTTGCACACAACTCCAACTCGGCCGACCTAGTCGTCGATCGTCGGTGACCTTCGTTGGCGAATGGAAATCTCAATAACTTTTGTCGAAGCCCGACCATAATACCATGAATGATCAACAATCCCTGATGGTTTTCGAATACACTTTTCCAAATCGATCGATTTGACCATCGGCCACTTCTGTTGGTTGACATGGAAACTACTAATGTGGCATGACATGTGGATGCTAACATGTCGTGGCACGTCATCCTGAGGTGTCAACTTGGGTGACATGGAATGACACATGGATGATGGCATGGCATGACATGTCATCATCCTCTTTTCCCCATCGACCATCGACCAATTCTCTTGAACAACCCAGACACCTCACTGACTTCGATCAATGTCAAACCATCAGGGCATCAGCCATCGAAAACCTCTCTTACTTGATTCAAACATTTCACCAAAATCAGTCGATGCCCGACCATTGACCCATCGACCATCGGTGATGTTCATTGGCAATAGAATATAATTCTTCATATTCAACCGACCGTCGACTAGAGATGTCTTATGGATGACCCAAACTCTTTGTCATTTTGGTCAATCCATCCATCGGTCGTCAACGATTTCTCTTGGTGAACTTTAACACTTAGAAAAATTTCGACTTTTATTTTATTGATCTAGACCATCTATCTAATATATTTCACAACCCTTGATTTAATCTCGGTCATTAATCCCATCAACCTTTCAAATCGACAAATCCTTATGAATTTTTAAATTTATCATAGTGGATTTCGGTCGTCAATGACAATATCAAACATGATCTCAGTCGTCGATTCTCCAAACTACCTGTAACTCTACAGGCGACCATTAAAACTCAAATTTTGATCTGCAACTTCACCGCTCTACTCCATTAACCATCTCAAACTGTCGAAAGTCATTGCAACTCGGATTTCACTCAGAGAATTGGGGATTTCTATCTAAAATCTTTGTTTTTCCCCAAACCTGTCATAGACAAAATATGCAATGAAAAATTTCATGAATTCACTGCCATCTTAGCCCATACAAGCTCGATGTTTGAACCAGAGATCTAATACCATAATGTAACATCCCCTAGCCCAACCGAGGGACATTACAGTGTGGAATATACATAAAAACAAAAAAATTTCTAATTAATTTAATTCATTTATATTTAACTTATTCCCTATAGCTTTCAACTACAATTAAAACATATTTAGATACTATATGTAACCATAAAATAGATGCATCTATAGCATGCTAATAATCAACATGAAATGCAGTTAAAAACTCATTACAAGAGCATATAAATCATTATCATTTACACAGAGTTCATGCACAACAATAACACATGTAAATAACTCAACAACAAGATAAAACACTTATCTTTAAACAAGGTTTGTGCAACCAGCTGCTTGGGATGGACGTTCCACCCAACCATAGACTGATTGTTCCAAATATCAATAGCCATTCACCCCCGTGCTGAGGCTAGAAATCCACAAAAGAGGGTGTTCTCTCACAATCCACTCATGGCTCATAAAACTCACAACCCAATTGATATTCTCCTACAACTATCCCAATTTTCCACTAGCCCTCTTCCTCTTGACATGTCCAACACAAGGAATGTACCCCTTCACTGATCTCAGTCCATCAAATTCGTTTATTAGGGTCTCTTTGGCACATGCATCTAAGAATCTCTTAGTTGGGAACTCAAGGGAAATTGTTGCTAGGAAAACTATCAACAAACCAACAACAAACACTTGCTATTTTAGTGCAACTCACAAAGGAGTTCAGTCTTCAGGCCTAACAACCTGGATCTTCATTTTTCTAGCTCCAATTCACTCCAATTACACTCCATCATGCTCTAGAATTCGTTATCCATGGATGCACTAGCTCCAAGCTCTCTTTCTTGCTCTCTTTCTTGCTCTCTACTTACTCCTCATGCTCAAAACTTGACTAAATAAAATTGTTGTCCCAACCTATACGAATTTCCTCCCTTTGTCTTGCCTTTCTTGACTCACACACTTCCCCCAGATGACTGTACTCAACCCCCATGTTCCCAATAACTTTGGGATGTGACTACTCACACCCACCCTCTTACATGTATTCAATGATTGGCTTAGGGAACATTCAATCAGAAATGGTAAGGTTCATATACAAATAGCAAGTTTAGGAAAATGGGTTAGATTAATATACATGGGTATTTACCCCTTGAACCCCTCTTGGACATTATCCTAGACACTCCCCCCTCTTATGGATTAATTCATCCCCCATCTCTTGTCCATGTCCCCTTAGCAGTTGGCATCAAACATTGAAATAAAATTCGCATATTACATCGCTTTGGTTGCAGCCACAAATTATATCTACATAAGCATTAATTAAACTGGGGATTATAGTAGGCATGTTACAGAACCAATGTCCCTTTAAAACCTTAATCACATTCTCACCTAACCTAAAGATGAACCTTACCCATCCCTTGGAAAGTAAGTGGAAAATAGACCCATAACCCACCAAAGGCATCCATTCCTCATAGATCCATTTGTTTAGTCAACCCTTTGAAGCCCTTATTCCCAAGAACTTCTCAACTAGCATCCTCCCCACCAGTGACCCTATCTACTCAATGTTGATATCATCACCGATAGCCAAAGAAATTCAGCCTCCATAAGATTTAAAGACTCGACGCTTCTTCCTCTTACGTGATTCCCCTCCAAAAATTCCTTCACCCCCTGCAATTCTCCTACCATGTCCTGTGACCTGACAAACCCTAGATATATTTCTTCAGTCGTCAACACCATCTTCTATCCAAAAAAATATGATTGAAGACAAGATACTCCCTCCAGGGTGATACCATCAAAACATTGTCCCGGGATTTTACTCCTCCTCGTTGGCATAGTACCAAGACCACTAGGACTGTCAATGATCCTCTCCGTTGAGTCCCCTATAGGAATTGCTAGTGATTATAAAAACTTACCATCTGTAAATTCTACACATACTTTCTTCGTAGTGTTGATTGTCTCTCCATCTTCCACCAAATCTAGAGGAGGGAGGCTAGGGCTAGTCCCAACACACTAGTTCTTCAAATTCCTCCACAAATAGTTAGCTAAGTTTTACCCCAATGTGGTATCACCAAAAATATCCTCCTCTATCAACATGTCTTCCAACTAATCAACTAGTTGGAGGTCATGATCCATCGCACTCAACCTGTGAAAACCCTCCTTTCATCTCCTCCCAAACCTTTATTCTTTCCTAGAAACACTTACTCCTAGGGTTTTTTTCTTCACATGCCTATATCAATTATAATTTCCAAAAATTTATATACCAATATATATAATCACGCTTCTAAAATGTTGTATGTCCTTGACTCTTCTAGGATTTGCTACTTCTCTTTTGGAAACATGCAAACTTATCACCATTTCGAGAGTTATGGTAGAAGTTCATCACCAGTTCTCATATAATATCATTTTAATTGCAATATCTTTATGGTTCTTATTAACGACATTAACATGAAAACCTCCCTTGAATTACTTTGGAATTCCCATTTTCCCATTTATGAGATATGTTAGTTGACATAGAGTTGTTATTGGGAGAGATTGACTACAAGTTGAAATAGATGTTGAAATTTGCAATGGCATGCGAAGAGTGGGCATTCTTCAAGGTGGAGCTAATACATGCATGATAAAAACAATCGGTTTCTATATTGATTCAAAATTTCTAACAAATATAGTTTATTATTTGAGAGAATGGAAGGAAATGAATCATGTGATTCCCTTTTTAAGGGAACAAATTAAGGGTATGTTCATGAATTATTTTTATCAGCCCATGCCTTTAGGCTATAGGGACTCTACTAACTAGATTGCCATAATTTTCTTTATTGTAAATGTAAATCAATGCATTTGTTAGTCTCTTACCCTAAGTTTCCATTAACAAATTTGACAAGCACTTTCTCTTAGCCAATCAAAAACATTTATGTGTTATTTGGCTTCATATCGAGGCAAATAGAAATTTAATTGAAATATGAGGTTTCAAACTTAGAGATTTTGAGATGCATTTATACTATATAATGGGAGGTGAAGTAATGCTAGGGTTCATGTTAGCCTTAATTTGCAACATGGAATTAGAAACATTAATTTGAATAACATTGATGTTTCTTTGTAATTCACTTTCCATCACCATCATCGAGCACTTCTTGTACATTGCCTTCAATTGTCATATTTTACTACATGGAGTATCATGATGGAAATGGTTGGATTCATAGTTATCCTTCACGATATACTAGGTGGTGATTTTGATAACACATATGTAACCAGCTATGCATCTCCATAGCTATGTGTCTCTGTAACTAGGAATATGGTGGGTAAATGATTCTTGTAGCTCCAACACTTGGTCTACCAAGAGATGCAACCACGACATTTTACAGAGAAAACCTTCATTATCAATAGCTCATTGCTTATGACACATTCAATTTCATTAGTAAGTCATATTGTAATGTTGCAAGTTATATAAGTATATGCATCATTTTTCTAGTACAACTCATATTTGCAATTGTGATCTAAGAGCAAACCTTCACTATCAATAGTTCATTGCTTACGACACTTTCAATTTCATTAGTAAGTTATATTACAATGTTGGAAGTTATATAATTATTTGCATCATTTTTCCAATACAACTCATATTTGCAATTGTGATCTAATAGAACAAATTATGATCAATACCAAGCTCTTTACTTGCAACTACATTTGTCATCGATTATGGCATCATCCCTCTCTGATGCTTGATGGGGGTTCAATCAATGTCAACATCTTCTTGTGAATCTTGTTCTACTTACACATTCTTCTAAGCTATTGAAAAAAAAACAACTTATAAACCTGATTAATAAACCTTGCCCCACATAATCATGTATATATTTCAAATAAATACATGTAGTGAAGACTTGTGATAGCTTTCAAGTCGAAGTACCAATCCATTTAAATTTTAGTGTGAAAAACACAAAATATACAATTCAAAACCAATCACTTTACATATATCAATAGGAAAAAAAATGTAATAAAACACTAATATAAATAATATATAATGTAAATATGATGCCTAAAAAATAAAGAAGCATTAAATCAAAATTGTATTACTTTGTCGTCAATAATGTTATGAATGATAACAAAGAGGATGTAATAAAATGAGAATAAAAATGTCACAAGAATGTGAATAAATTACATATAAATAAAGAAACATTAAATCAAAATTGTATTACTTTGTCATCAATGATGTTATACATATCAATAGAATGAGAACAAAGAGGATGTAATAAAATGAGAATAAAAATATCACAAGAATGTGAATAAATTACATATAAATATGAAAAATCCAACTGAATAAATTACATATAAATATGAAAAATCCAAGTGCATATCCATTGTTTTCAAAATCATTATGCCTTGTTTTAACCTTATTTATTGTAAATATGTTACTAATTTGTATAACAAGATAATAAATATGTCCAATAATAAATATGTATAGAAACATGAAAAGTATGTTTTAACATTATTTATTGTAAATATGTTTATAATTTTTATAACAAGATAATAAATATGTATAAAAACATGAAAAGTATAATGAAAAAAAAAATATGAAAAATTAAAGTGCATATAAATATTGTATAAAAACATGGGAAGTATAATGTAAAAGAAACATGAAAAATACGATGCAAATAGAGTGCACAAATATAAGATATATAAGCAATGCAAAATTGAATTAATCTGATTTTTATGCAGAAGGCATATTTTTATGTCAAAAGTATATTTAGTGATAGGTTTTGTAGAAAATCTGTCAACTCGTTGACAAGTCTTCCAAAACCATCATTTTTATCCACATATAACTTGTATTTACATATCAACGAAATCACCTTGTAACTCTAGTCAAGCATTTTCTCCCTTTTCTCTATCAAGAATTTTCATGTAGCTTCTTATAGGTTTCTTTAAATTTGAAACCAACTTTGTCTTTACACCTCCACTGACCTTGTATTTACGCCATTTCCTCCAGTTGTCAAGAATGTGGGTGCAAGCTTCATCAAATTTGAAACCGACTATGTATTTTAACTCAAATTTGAAACCGACTGTGTATTTTTCATATGTCGGCTTACAAAAATAACGACTCGGATTTCTGTGTATCTCCAAATGTGCACACAATATGCCCTTATCGAACCTTCTGGGAAGGTCTATACTATGATCCACCGATCCCAATCCTCCTTTCGAACCCTCCAGACTTCGCCCACCCGGAACTGTTTCTTATGGCCAAGTTGAATGTCATGCGACTGCGATGCACTTGTTGGAATTTGAGGGGATTAGCAACTAGCGTTTTGGAAAAAGGGTTTTGGAAGGGGGACAGAGCTGGAGAATTGATGAGTGAAGATTGTGAAAAAGAGGAAGGACTCGTTAATGGGGGAAGAATGGCGGCCATACTGGAACAATAGACTGACTACTCACATTTCCTTATTTTACCGATACAGAGTTTTGGTGCTAGACTTTTCTGAAATTAAAATCAAGGGTGTTGACGAGCGAAATTGACTGTCCGTCAACTGGAAGAACAATTATGGTCCAGGGTTGTCTAAATAACCCAAGTCATTTGGTATAACTCGTTCTGATAGGTTTAATGGCTCCGTTAGCCAATCTAAAAGTCCTAAAAGAAACAAATAAAAGAAATGAAATAACTAACTAATTACTAATCACTGTATATATATGTACATACGTATAATGTAACTATTGTAGATATATTTAAAAGGAAAAATTACTCATTACTTATGTACATGATATACAAAATGCAAGTTTTAATCTAAACTTACAAAACTCAATGTGAAAATGATTTGCTTCGAGAAAGCAGATAAAGAAAGCACATAAAAATATTTTTTGTGTATTTTCCTTTTATAAATCTAAACTAATATAAAGAAAATACTATGAAACAGAAACGTGTGGATAGTTGAAAGCCAAACCATACATTCGCGTTTTAGTGACCAGTAAACGACAAAAAAATGTAAATGAGCTAACCTGTTAGTGAGTTTAACGATATGTATCCAAGCATCTGCATGATCAGAGAACGTCCAACTACCATGTCCAAGAGGGAAACTTGTAAGGAACCTTAAGATTGTTCTAAATAAAGTCAGAACAATGTGTTGGCAGTTGAGTTTAATAACAGAATAGATGATACGAATAGGTGTTGTGATCTTATGATTACAAGCAATTACATTAAGATAAATCTGATTGTAACAACGTTGCATTTAATCATTCAACTAGAAATTAAAGATAAATCATGTCATTTAAGCCGAATAGATGATCACACTGTTAATATCTAGAGCATCAAATATGGATGGTATTTATAAAAGAATTATCCCAAAACACAACAGATTGTGAAGTCTAAAGCTATCAAAACCTTTAAGTATATCAGGATAAACAAAGCATAAATGAGAACACCATTTACAAGAAGCTAAAGCTAAAATGCAAATTGTTGTTCCATTCAAGTTTGTGAATTAATCATCCATATTCAGCCCCAGGCCAAGATGCCTTCATTACAAAAATCTATAGTATTTAAAGAGTTCTTGTAAACTAAACATCATATCTTGTAGGATAGGATCAAATCTAAAGATGATTTACTAGTTACAAAAATAGAGGGTCATAAAACCACTCAATATCAAACTGTATCTCCCAAAATTATAAAGGTTTTGTTTTTGTTTTACAAAATGAGCCAAAAGAAATGGCTAATTAAATAAGTCCATAAATACTCCATCTTTTGAGATCACCACAAGATACATGATATCCTGGAAAAAAAAATGAAATGAAGAACTTAGATATTTATTTAACTAGTATTTTCCAAAATTTTACATGAGAATTGACTAGCTACAGAATCTGTTGATTATGTAGCTAGTCTTATTTTTACCAACAGAAATCTAAATCAATCCATATTAATTATAAAATAACAATAAAAGCATAACTAAAATAAACAACAAATCTTACCTTTCAACTAAATACTAAATTTGAATCATAGAATCTCAGAGTTAATCATTGCTTTGACACACTCAGCATTTTTTATTATGACATTGCTAGTCCTTTTGAAACGTTTTCCTTGCCTTTATGCCTTGATCTTGAGCTCATGGTTTTCAATTGTTAATAAGTCATTATGAGTCGTAAGGGTCTTGATCTTCGCTTGAAGAACTTGGACATCTGTGTAATATTGGCCTATCCAATGTAAACATACCTCACATTATGGAGATGGGATAGTTGGTTGAGGAAACACGTGACTGTGTGTCAAAACACTACCACTATCCACTATGGGTTTTTGACTGAGTTTGATTCCTAGAAAATCTTTGTTATGTTTCAGGCATGGTGGTAGGTTATCTACAAAATCGTAAGTCTGACTGAGATCTGGTTTAGGGTAATTTGGGTCTTCACCTGCCAAGAACTTTTCAATCTCAGAATCAGAGCTTTCATGGACCTCGATCGATTCAATCGAGCTCACATGATCTTTTGATCTATTTCATAGACTCCTCGAGATTAATATCCAAGTCCTTTTGTTATTAAACCCTATGTTTGGATTCTTCTTCAACAGTTTGCGCAAGTGTTTATTGGCGGTCTTTGCAATGGTATTAGGGAAAACATACTTATCACGCTCAGGATATTTAATGACCCTAGGGTCAGCATCATGTTGCTTGAACATAAGCTTATCGAGCGTATCCCTATCACGGGGTTCTTTTCATAAGAAAATTGGTTTGTCACTGGAAGGAACGAGAGGCCTTTCCAGCATAGGCTTATCAACCACAAGCATCTCTATAGGGTTTAATGTAACAAAGCCGTTGCGAGTTAGGAAAGTATCCCAATCATCACCTTGTAGTTTCAAATGATGGACTAACAGCAACCTAATTAACCCATGGTGGAATAAACTGGAATTCAAACTCTACCTTTTATATCTCTTAGCCATTTTATATAAACTCCTCAATAAGTAAAATGGCATGTTTAATTGAAACCGATGAAATGCATTAACAGTCTTATGTTGTAAAGGAAAACGAGCCCATAGTGACCTTCACATGTAATGAATTGCCTCAACACTGCCAATAAACCATGCCACCTAATCTTCAACAGAGATATTGGTGTACCTTTTTCACGGCACTGGATTTTCCAAGAGGTAAAGAACAAACTCCATGGCACCTCTTCAAACTTTGAATTTTTAAACCATTTGTGCCCTGTGAGGGGAAGGCTCGTTGCCTCGCTCAAAAATTCCTCGGTGATTTGCAATTGAACATCACCCACTTTGGCTCGACATCCATCGAAAGTGAGGGAAAACTCTTGGGCTTCTTGCAAGTTGTAACCCTAGAATTTCTTGAGAAACTCAACCCAACACTGATTCTTAAGGTATTCACTCGCATCGTCATACAAAATCAAGGTTTGGGAGCCATTTGGTTCGACATGGATGACAGGGGCCATAAGGGTTCGGACAGGCAGGCACAAAGGCGACAAGAATTCACTGTGAGCATGAAGGATTTCAAAAATAGAGGAAACCAGAGCAAATACCAAAGGAATAAAACTCACCATTACCCTAGCGCAACCAAAATGAAAGCATAAGGGGTTTCATGCCACGAAAATTTGGGTGTTTTGGGTAATGAATGCCATGAGTACAGAGCGAAACCCAAGACTCTGGTTTGTGATGATGGATCTTTCGATTCGAACTTACACCTCAAACAGAGTACAGGATACGACCAGGTGTGTTTGAGTCTCATCATTGTGCAAGGGGTGAAGTTGATTTGCTAAGGTTAGGAGAAGAGGTGTTTTACAAACCAAAGCATACGATAATTTAAAATGAAAAATGATTTACCAAGAATTATAAATGAAACAAACCTNTTTGAGTCTCATCATTGTGCAAGGGGTGAAGTTGATTTGCTAAGGTTAGGAGAAGAGGTGTTTTACAAACCAAAGCATACGATAATTTAAAATGAAAAATGATTTACCAAGAATTATAAATGAAACAAACCTATAGTCCATTGTCAATCGATTCTTGGTGTATTCTCCAAGTACTCAAGATATAACTTATAATCCATGAGCAACTTAAAACAACTGTTTTATTGATATATGATAATCTTCCAAGCAGAACAGCATTCATTAAAATATTTGTAAGAACATTCACCCTTCTAGAGACATAAGCCTTAGATACAATTGTGAAACAATTATAAGTTTCAATGCTTCATTCATGCTTTCAGTCATGAACGAAGCATGAAAACAAAAATAAAATAGGAACAATCAAAACATCCTTTTAAAAAGTCACCTTCAAATATCAATATTTACATGACAAAGCGTAGGCAGCTACAGGTATTATTATTTGTCGCTTTAAAAGACGAAAATCGTGTGGGGCTGCCAACAATGGCGACTTACTGGGAGAAGCAGTTATCTCTGCATCACCGACGAGTTCATGTTAGGACTGCTTAGAATGATTACAGATCAAAAACAGCTGAAGGACATCAAGCATTCCAAGGATCATTACACAGTCTAGGTTCAGATATCTTCGTGTTCAAACAAAATCCGGTGACAAATTTTAAAAATGAGAGCAATGATATTCAAGTCAATGGCTCTGATATTGTTGATAGATCCTCTGTTACCAACAGGTGTCTATAGCCTCGACAGGGATGTTAATTAACCCACTCTGACACCACTACCATGTCCAAGAAGTTTCAATTCAAAATGAAATATTCTTATGACCAATATCAAAATTTATACCTGAGAATTTTCTTGAACCTGACATTGCTTCACTGCCAGCGGGCCTATTCAGTACCTTGATGAAGTTGTTTTGGCATCATGCATGTATTTACCCGCTGTCAGCAGACTTGTTCAGTATCCCAGCAGGTTTACAAACACTTCCCACAACTCTTGAGAAATCGTTTACAATCTGATATAAATTTAAAGATATTCATAAGAGCAGGGTGATGTTGAAAATTCTAGTCTTTAGAACACTTGTTATTTTTCAGCCTTTAATTTTCTGCTTAGTCACCTTCATTATGATCTGAAGTTAGTTTCTTGATGAAACCAATTTTTTGAGGACAGGAAGGCATACTTGAGTTGCTTCGTTTAAAATCTGGGGCAGCGTAAAAATCTTTAAAGATGATCGTGTATGCTCATAATTATATAGTGAGACCAGAAAGTCTGTTTCAAACAGAAAATTTCTTTAGTTAGTTTGTGTTTCAACAATTCACAGCATTGATTCTCTTGAGAGGACCTTAACAGTTGCTTAATAATGATACATTCTAGTTCCCCTCCACAAACTAAAAGGTGACACAGACATAAATTTATCCAAAAAGTAGTGAAAAAAAACAAGATGAAAATAACCAAAATCTGAAAATAAAAATAAAAATAAAAATAAATCAAAATAGAAAAATATGTACAAAAGGTGGATCTGGAACCATCACGAAAAATACTTCTTGAGATCTTGGCCATTCACCGGGAATGTGTTTAGTTGTCCCTCCAAATTCTGTAGGTGGAAAGAGCTGGGACCTAGTTTTCAGCGATTACGAAGGGTCCCAGCCATAGGTTCTGGAACTTGGTATGTTCCCCTTTTCCCTCATGAGGTTTATCCCACTTGAGAACCAAATCTCCTACCTCAAAGTTTTTATCTGAAGCGGAGTTTGAATCGAACTAGATTTTCACAATATGTTGATGCTGATCCAATCTCTCTTTTGCTTGCGCTCTTACTTCCTCTAATTTCAACAAAGCATAAATTCGACTTTCAAGAGGAGGACAATCCTCTTCCTGAACTTTCTGCGATAATTGCAGAGAGGGAAGTAGAACATGAGGAGGGAGAATCGCTTCTCTTCCGTAGACGAGAAAGAAAGGAGAATTACCAACATAAGTTTTCGGTGTCACCCTATCATCCCAAAGCGCGTTAGAAAATGCGTTGTGCCAGTTTTTTTGGTTTTCGAAAACTGTCCTCTTGATGATTTTGATCAGGTTTTTGTTTTTTGATTCTTTTAAGCCATTTCCTTGGGGGTAATAGCTAGCAGAATATTTCAGTTTTAACCCCTTTTCCAAAGAAAAAACACTCATATTGAGGGATGAAAAGTAGGAAGCATTATCAAATACCAAACACTCAAGAATACCGAATCGAGTAATAATGTTTGAGTTAAGGAAAGAAATTACCTAACTAGTGTTTACCACTTTTAGTGGTGCAGCCTCGGACGTAAAATAATCTGTTGTTGTAATGATGTATTTATGTTGTTGCAAGGAAGTGGGCTTAATCAGCCCTATGATGTTAAGACCCCACTGCTAAAAAGGAGAATCTACCGAAACAGGCTGCAAAGGGAATGTTGCTTTTTATACTCGTCCAGTAGCCTTTTGGTAAATTATGCATTTACGACATAATGCATGGGCATCTTTGAACAACGTGGGCCAATAGTACCCAGCTCTTAATACTTTGTGAGCAGTGGTTTATCCGTCGAAGTTCCCACCAGCTTCACCTGCATGCATTTTAGATAATACTTTCTCTACTTCATCTCTTTCCAAACAACACATGAGGACGTTATCAAAAAATTTACGGAATAATACGCCATTTACCAGCTGGAAAGGTGCAGATTTTAGTCTTAATGCTCTTCTCTTTTTTGGATCGAGATGGCGAGGAGAAGAAATGTGTGTTAGATAAAACTTAATATCATCAAACCAAGAATTAGCAACAACTTGTGTACAACAGATTTGATTTTGACTATGTTGATTTGCAGTTAAGACATTCTTTGTCTTTGTTGCTCTTCAACTAAATTAGCCACTAGTTTGCACATACCTTGACCTCTGAAAATTTTTGCAGGGGTAATTTCGAGGTCATACTCTTGTAATGATGTCATCCAGTTTGCCCATTTTTCACCCAATTCCTTTTGTACTAACAAGTTTCTGACAACAGGATAAGGCACAATGACTTTAGTTCTCGATTTCAGCAAATATGATCGAAAATGTTTTACTGCTTTGAAAACTACATAAACTTGTTGATCTACAGTCGGGTAATTAAGCTCTGCTCCTTTGAAGGCTAAGCTCATAAAGGCAATGGGGATTTCATTGCTTTCAGTGTTCTTTTGGGTCAACACAGCGGCATAAGATCTATCGGAGGTGAAAGTATAAAGAGTGAAATCTTGTGAAGAATCAGGACTCATTAAGGAAGGGGCCTCCACTATGGCTTTTTTTATGGAATCAAAAGCTTGATTTTCCTGTGGTCCCCAACGATATTGAACATCCTTTTTAATTAAGTTTTGCAATGGCCTTACCATTTCTGAGAAACTCAAGACAAATCTTCTAACAAAATTGATCTGCCCTAAAAAAGATTGCATAAAATTTTTGGAGGGGGGAGGAAGTTTGGCAATGGCTTGAGTTCTTTCGAGATCAATGATAATCCCATCACTGGATAATATGAATCCGATAAGTTTTTTTTGTTCCACTTCAAAGATAGATTTCTTAGGGTTGAGAGATATGTCATACTTGTGGCATCATTCTAGGACATACCTAAGGTGAGACAAGTGATCTTTCTTGTTTTTGGAGAAAATAGTGACGTCATCAAGATAGACCACTATGGATTGATTGATGAGATCATGAAAACCAATATTCATTGCTCTCTGAAAAGTGGCCCCAGCATTTATAAGCCCAAAAGGCATTTTCATGTAGGCGTAAGTACCCCATGGGGTACGAAAAGTGGTTTTTAACTGGTCTGGGGGAGACATGAGGACCTGGTTGTATCCCGAAAAATTGTCTAGTAGTGACAGTCTTTTGGAACCAGATACATGCTGCAGAATTTGTTCCATTGGAGGAACAGGATAATTGTCTTTGTCATACGCTCGGTTCAAGTTCCGAAAATCGACACAAAGTCGAATTTCACCACTTTTCTTCCATACAGGAACCAGATTAGACATCAATTGTATGTGTCTTACTGGGAAGATTAAATTTGCATTCAATAATTCGTTTAGTTCTTTCTTAACTGTTGGTTCCAGCTTAGGGTGCATTTTTCTCAGCTTCTGCTGAAAAGGTTGAGTCTGGGGTTTCATGGGGATGGTATGTTGTATTATGTTAGGGTCAAAAGTTTTTAAGTCACCGTATGTCCAAGCAAACACATCCTTGAGTTCTCTAAACAATTTTATAAAAGAGGGCCTCTGTTGCTCGAAACATCCTGTTCCAAGATTGATATATTTTGGATTATCTTTAGTCCCTAGATTTACGTTTTCATGAGTCAAGGAAGAACTGTTTGTTTTATAATTTAGCGACTTTCTGAATTTATCATGCAAATCATAAAACTTTTCTAGTCTTACCATGGATTTGGGGATAGAATTTACCAAACCAGATTTTGATTCAGGAGACATTGTCTCTGATATTACCATAAAATTTTGGAGATCTTCATCGTGTGTGCCTTCATCAATAACCGCACCTTGGAAGGTGTCCTCCATGTGCAAAAAATTGGCGATCTGTTGATCATCATAAAACACTCTCCAATTAGTGATGTTTTCTAGGATTGATAGTCTGAACAATAACTCAATTGAAAATGCATTTGGAGAAAGACCTTCTGCGGGCAAAATTTTGGAAGCGACGTTAGCTAATAAATTATCCTCAGGATTGTTTAATCTAGGAATGGAAATGATGTTAAATGCGAAAAAATTGTGCATTAGATTCCATACCTCGGCTTGATAACTTTTCAGGTGTGGTGATAGGCAATGTATGGAATTTCTTACCTGTCTGACCACAATTTCTGAATCACCGAATACCATTAAGTTATGTACGTTCATATCTACCACTTTCCCGAGTCCTTGCAAAAGTGCCTCATATTCGGCGGTGTTGTTTGTACATTCAAACTCTAAACGACACGCGATAAAATTTTTAATTACCTGTTGGGTCAATGAGTACACATCCTGCACCAAATCCTTCTTTGGATTTTTATCCATCGAAGTAAAGTGACCATATCTGAGCTTTGTCAGTAGTGTTTGGTACATTTGGAAAAGTTGTTGATTGAGTGCATGTCATGAGCTCTGACTATTGTTCTGGATCGGTGATGGGGGAGGTTTCAGCCATGAAGTTACCAAATAAGGTGTTCATTCCCTGCATTTCGAGTGAATTGGTGGAAGCAGTAAATGGCTCATTAGCATCATTCAAATCCATCATGGTGTTCTTGAGGTAACGTTCACGATTAATCCTAATTTTGTTTAGCTTTCCATTTTCTGGTAGCCACAAGTGAGACCAATCTGTTGCAAAGTATCCATGTAGTTGTTCGGACCAATCCCTGCTTAAAAATAAACCATAAACTTCAGGGATGTCAACAACAATGATATCAATGATTTGGTGAACCTTAGGATTAGAGGATAGCCTAACGAGCACATTCTTTAGTTTACCAATTACCATAAAATTCATCCGATCGAGCTGAATGATTTTAAGACTAAAATGTTGAACTTCAGCATTGATTTTTTGGCAAACAGAAAAGGGCATCACATTTGATGATGCGCTAGAATCCACCATGAAATTATGTACATTTCTATTGAAAATTTCAAAATTTAATAGGAAAGATGGGACATTTTTACTAGTATTAACAGCAGAATTCGGTTGTTTTTAGCCGTTGTCCCTGAAATTACTTTATCTACATTTGATACAGTTTTTTTAGTGAGGTCCATTTTATCTAAGGGTTCAAGTGTTGTTTTAGCAGGGACCTTTTGAGTTGTTTTAGAACTGATTTCTGCAATTTTCTTTCTATTTAGATTGTTGTTTTTACTGTTTTTTGCAATGTTCTGAAGCATTTTCTGTAGAAGAAGAGGAAACTTCAAAAGTTCGTAAACAGAAATATTAGCTCTAAGTTTCTTTAGATCTTCAATCAAATCATATTCTAAACTTGG
>WSFP011478366.1:0-16599 GCA_009831015.1 Picea engelmannii
ATTTTAGTTGTTGCACCCTGCCTCCTTCTACACTCCCTTCTTCTACCTGCATAACACACTCTTAAAAATTGTAGCACCATCTCTTCTCTTTTCTACATTTTTTATAGTCTCTTTTCACCTTGTGCATGTTGCATGTGCTATCCCATTGCATACACTTCACTGCCTTCATCATCACTAGCCCTTCTCCTGATATCTTTTGGCTTTACTGATTGTAATAGTCTTCGACCCTTTTCCATCTGTCAGATGACTCTATGATGAGTTTACACTCCATTGGCAGTTTCCTCGAGACTCTTTGTCTTCTTTGTCGATTACCCTAAAGACTCTTTGAATTCTCTAGTAGAAACCATCAGTGGTCTCTAACAGTTACACCGAGGCTCTTCAGCCCCTATGGAAGCCACCCTAAAACTCCTCAAATTCTCTAGTAGATGCAATCACTTTGTTCTAGCAGTTACTGAGAAAAAATCTGTGCATTCATGCGTTATGGCGCCTTCTCTCTTCCTGAATAAAACTTCACAGTGGGTGCTATCTCTTCTGGCTAAGCCCCTTCCTTTAAGGTGACTTTTAGAAGTGACCAAACTCCTATTCATAAGGCGCTTTCGTGACTCATGTTTTAGGGATCTGGGGATGAGGCATCTCGACTCTCCAAGTCATAATCTCTGAAATGGAGCTTAGCTACATGCTAGATCCTCCCTTAAACCTTTGATGATGTGACCAATGGTTGTGACCACAACCCTATTCAAAAAGGCATTTCACGATTCATGTTTCGGGGATTTTGTGAAGAGTCGTCTCGACTCTCCATGTCGCAAACTCCAAAATGGATTTTAGCAGCTCTAGCTCTGCTCTCCAGCTCTCGACAATGTGACCACGAGATATGACCATTGGCTAGTCATTTGAGCACTTTTCTCTTCAGATCAATAATCCACGATCCGTGGTGATCAGACGACTATACTCCATCCTGGAACTTCATCTTTTGGGACATTGGGGGAGTGTTATCACTGAAATTTCGTCTGCACATGGTTACAAGAACTCAACATCGTTAAACAATGATGAAGCAATCCATGGATCTGAATTAACACCAAAGCATTCATAAAGGGTCAAAAAAAAAAAACTATACAAAGTAGTGAAAAATTGAAGGGCGCTATGAAAACACTGGGTGCGTGCACACATGCGCAGAACATGAAAGCATAAATCATGCACATGTGCATGATGCACGACTATTATCGCAAAAAGCCATGCACCTGAGAAACGACACATTTATGAGAGTGTTCATCCTCCCACCCACTTATGGTTTAGCTCCCAAGCCGATTTGACACTCAAATCTCGACTAGATTCGACTAGAGGGCTGGTCAAAGACCTAGAAATGCCCTAATTAGCCTCTTTTCACACTACAAACCAGTTGAATAATAGCTCAAAGGAATACTATAAAAAGGCCATGGATACACTTCATTTTTCAAGGAATTCAAAGAAAATTTATGCTGCCATTATTCTCTTGAGGACTCCATCCTTGCCAAGAGTATATTTGCACCATTGCATTGGGAAATCCATCTCACCCCTTGAGTGGATTTGCAAAGAGTTATTTCATCATTTTCCATTTTTATTTGTTGTAAGAAGAGCTTGCTAGTGGGGGTCCAAAAGCCCTCCCTTGGAGGAAGAAGGGACTCATAGTCCCCTTTCTTCTTGGTGTATTCTTTCACTAATAGATCAGCCTCATCATTGGTGACATGGGTCTTATTTTTATTTTTGTTTCTATGTACCTATGCTCATGAATTTAGTTGTTATTGCATTTCTTAGTTTAATTCTTAGTTGTTGTTTTCTAGTTCTCTTCCTAACTCTTTTCCTTGCAGCTGTCCTACTCAGCAGACCCAACTGAGCTTGCAAGAACCTCTATTTTTCTCACTAAGGTGACGGAAGAGGCGCAACAAGGATTATTAATGCTAAAAATCCCAAAACTAAACTCCCGAAGTGATTTCATTCTTGCGTCACTCAATGATGTGTCATAAGCCGAGTGGTTGCCATGTGTCACTCATAATTGTGATTTCTAGTGGCCTGAAATGCCGAGTAAACTTGATCCTTGTCCTTGTATGATTGTTCCACGTGTCCTTGCTGACATAGACTGCCACCTATCCTTTCTGACATGGTCTTTCATGAACTACCTCCTCGATCTGATGGCCTAGATTCATCCTTGATCCAATGACTAAGATTATTTCTCAATTTCGCATATCGCGAGTTTGAGAGGTTAGAAAACCTTGTTCTTTTGAATTTCTAGTCAACGAAGAGATGATCTTTTTCCATGTGTCCTTCTTGGATCGATGGACTAGATTTCTCCTCGATCTGTTGTCTCAGATCATTTTTCCATTTCATGTTTCATGAGTTGGAATAATAGAGCACCTCGTTCCTTTGAATTTCCAATCAATGAAATGACGATCTTTCGACATGTGTCCTCCAGATCCAATGACCCATGACTTTCCTCGATGGATGGCCAGGATTCCTTCATAGTTTTGGATATTTGGATGACTCTTGGTATTATCCGCCTTGCATCTTCACCAGATCTAATGGTTGTTGGTCCTTTGTAATTAATTCAGATCTGATGGCCTAGATATTATCGCAATTTCGTATATCGTGAGTTGGAAGGTTAGACAGTGTCCTTCCTTTGACTTTCCAATCAGTGAAATGTTGAAATGCAGCCACGTGTCCTACCCGATGATGGATGGTCCTCCTATTTTCTGGACTTTGTAAGCCCACTTCATGTTGAACTTTAAAGATTGTGCAGGTTCTCCTAGATCTGATGACGGTCCGTCCCCGTGCTCAGATCTAATGCTTGAGATCTATACTCCATCTGTGCACTCCTCCTATCTAAATTCAGATCTGATGGCCATTGGGAATTTAGAATGGGTGATCCAACGATCACTATTGCTTATCCTCCTGATTTTCTCCTTCCTGTGTGTTATTGCCATCAATGAAAAGCCCATTGTTCCTATGAACATGCCAATAGGTTGATAGGGGAAATGTACATACAAAATATAGAGAGTATAAGGCCTCTTCCCATAAAATTATTAACTTTATGCCTTATCACCCTTTTTCATGGGATATATGAAATGTTATAGTAGATGTATATCAACCTATGTCTTCTTCTTTCTCATCTTCATGCTTGATCAGTAGTGGATCTTATTTTTCAAGTATCCCTTTAATGGATATTATTGATACTAGTGGATCTCAACTTTGTCTTGAAATTACCTTTCATACCATGGTGGATGCTAGTCTATGTAGATCATTTGTTTTCACTAATTTGTCTCAAGTTAATGGTTACTTGAAGTGTGAGTCTCGGGAGGATTTACAAGACAATAAGGCACTTCAGTCTATGTAGATGGTTATGTCAGGCCCTTATTTGTTTGGTTTGTCTTCAAGGATAAACAACTTCATTAGCTTGAATATTCTCTCACTGAGAACACCTCACACATATTCTATTCAGGATTCTCATTTGGTATGCTACTTTTTATTGAACTCCCTCCATAAATTCTATGATATCATGGTAGATTTTATGATAGAATTGAAGCATGGTTGGAGATATATTACTTGGATAGAATTCCCATGAATTATCATTTTCACATGTTTAATATGGTGAATAGATTTTATCATGCTTTAATTTTTCCCACTTTTACTCTGTCTATATTCTAAGTTCTATTTATAATATTTTGTCTTGAACATATGTTTGCAGGCTTGGGATTATATGGATGGATACATTGGCATTATGAATTTACATGACTCATTTTTCAGCCATTTGTAGCGTAGGATAGGAGTAGGGTAGAATAGAGTAGTGTCTTTCCTTTTCATAGTTTATCTTTGATTTCTAGTTTGTTTAATAACTTTTCTATTTTCATTCTCTTTTCATTGCTATTGGCTGAACAATAAATGAGTTTCTTGGAAGGGGTGGAAATAAATATAAGTATTTCACCTTAATTTTCCCTTGATTGAATTTTTCATTGTAATTTTGATACGGGGAAAATTTTCTTCATCTCATTCTCAATTTTTTTCTATGTGTTGGGTAATTTTCAGATTGCTAATTTTTATGCTTGATTACCATGTCAAATATTTTTGAAGCATTGGATTATCTCGCAAGTGGGATATTTTAAAAGGATACTATTTATTCTCTCTTGTGATGAAAATGGACACTCATATCCATTCCATCCCATATCCACATGATTCTAATTTGAAAATTTTCTTGACTAAGAGTCTTATGATTTTTAGGCTTATTGTCCCACACACAATGAATTGAAATTTTGAGTGAAATAAATCAGCCCATCTGAAATCCAAGCCACTCTAACTCCTTAGAATATCTTTATAATATTATTTTTTCTTGGTTTTGGATTTGTACAAATGGTTTCTTTCCCAATTGACTCTTTCTTCGATTACTTTCAGCCAATACGAATTTTCTGCATAAAGGTTTTCTTGCATAGTGGGCTTAGCTAAAAAAAAAATTGTTTGAGTTATTGTTCATTAACACTTTTAATTTAATTTATGAGCATTGGTTGCATATATATTATTCTCTGTTAAATTAGTTTTCAAGGAGTTTCATCTCTTGTCTTGCAACTTTCTTCACCCTAGTTCCATCTCATACACAATAGCAAGAGATAGTCTTACTGGCTGTCTGGAAACATATTTTTGAGATTCTGGACAACATGGCTATTTAAATCTCTTTTCTGATATATTTTGCAGAAATTACTTGGGAACCAATATTTTTATTCCCCAACTCAATGATTGATCAAAGTTGCATTTTATCACCCTCGATTCAATGGATTTTCATACTTAATGTTTTCTTCAACAATATATTTTCATCCTTTAGGTTTGTTGATTTTTAGTCACTCATTATGGTCAGACTCTTAAGTAATATGAATTTTATCATGGCTGAGAATTACACACTGATGTCATTGTTGAAACCATTCAAATGTTTGGGAGTTGTAAGTATCTTAATGGAACATATCAAGGTAACTTCTAATATTCCAATTCTAAGTTTTCAACATTTGTTTTCATTTTAGCCATGGTAATAATATTCAAGGTGTGAATTCATTATAGGTTATAACCCATCAATCTATTGAGCTCCACATTCTTCAGCATTCCTTGAACTCAAAATCAGTCTACTCCTACATTGGAAGGATAAACATGTTTGGTCATGCTGGTACATCTTTTATTTTGATCCCTCTTACTCATGAGCTTGATAAAATAAAAATTGGATTATATGTCTCATTCTTTGAACATAAAACATATATAGTGGAGAGACAAGATATACACTCTTCTTTCTCATTTCACTTTCCTCTTATTCTTTGACATGTGTAAACTCAAGGAAGTGGCTTCTAGTTTCTCTACTTGGAACACTCTTGAGAGCTTGAGGTTATTAGTTTCATTCACTTGGAAATCAAGCGAATCTTATTATCAATTAGAAATATGATCCTAACCACTTCATTCAATTTTGATTTTGAATTGTATCTTCATTTGAGTGGCAGAACTCAATCCATCTAGGTCGTGACATGTGATTATTCACACCTTTCTAGAGTGTCTTAATTGCTATAATTTCACGATGATTTCCTCTTTCCTCTCACAAGACTAAAGATGATTATGTTTCACATCAATGTCATCAATAATCGGGGGAAACACATACCTTGAGATATAATGTTAAAAATATTTAAATAAAAACATTTATGACTGAAGTTTGTTGATGGATTGACATCTTTAGAAGATAAATGTGATTGGATTCTAATGGTTCTTATGTTTAATTTGATTGACTCTAATTTTAGGAACAAGACATTGTGTCTAGATATCCAAATCTCACAACAATCATGACACTAAAGTATTTTTGTGAAAGGAATTTTGAGGGAAAGCACATAGTGCTCATATCTCAAGAAGAAGGATGTGACATTTGATTGAATGAACAGGTAATGAATACTTTATGACTACACTGGCCTTTACACAGATTTTTGTGACAACAAATTTAGTTTAAGTTTACTTTATCTTAACATGCTTTTCCTAGAATTAGTTTTAATTCTGATCTTCACTTTATTTTAGTTTAATTGCATTCCAATAAGTCAGTCATTTAAGAGGAGGATTTTTTCCCAAACTATCTAAGAGTTGATCACACCATTCCCTTTTTTATGCAGGTTGGGAAAATGGCTTGTACAAGTAGCAGCTCTAAATTTTTCTCTTGGAATGAAGGAAACATAGGGAAGTATTCATCTATACTTTGATGCTCATATTCAGTTGAAACATTTTTTGGATTGATAAATCAAGATTGTCACCAACTTACTAGTTGATCACAAATATCCTTTGTCTCATTTATATATTCTCATTTTAATTTATGATCTAGTAGAGGTTTGGGGTCATTTTAATGATTATTTTGATAACCTCCATCACTATCAATTTTCCCTCTTTTCATTATCAAATTGCATTATCAGAATGAATCTTTGGTATTAATGTTTATATTTTATGGAAAAGAGAAAATGGCGCTTTGGTGAGAAATATAAAATGCATTTTCTGTTGAAAATTAATTATTTTCAAGTATGCAAAGGAATTGTTCATGTCATGAAATTTTAAGAGCTTATGGATTTGTGAAATGTTCCTTGTGATTGGTTTTTTAAAATATGTTTTGATTGAAAATCTACATTAATCCATGTTTCTTGATTCCTGGAAACTTGTTTTGTTGGACTGAACAAAAGAACTTGTATGTGATAGTTGGATTGGAGAATTGTGTTGCAAATCTTTTACTCCAGATTATCAATTCTTGTAATCTGCTTTGTCCTTCATTTCAGATCTCAACTTTGGGAATTTTTATGATGGGATTGATATTGAATGATTCACATGCCTTAATTGGTTATTTCCCTTGGCTTCCTCCTCAATATTTCACTGAAAACACTTTTCTACTGCTACCACCATATTTATTACTTGTTGTTGGGTTCTATTCTTATTTTTCAGCCAGTTTTCATCCTTTTGATGAATGACACCATAGATTCAGTTTCCCTTTATTTTATTTTTATTTTTTTCATGAATTCAACTCAAGTTTAGCGCTTGCCTTCTACTTGTACATATTTCTTCCATATTTTTATTTGAATGCTAGCATTTCTCTGAGCTATTTTGAATCTTAGTCTTCCTTGAGGATTACTCTTTAAACTTGAGTGAGGGTTTGGTTGAATTATGGTCACATACTAAAGCATTTTTTTGACAAGTCATAAGATGCATGGGATTCTCTATCTGAATGAATATTTATGAAGTTCTAAGTTGTAGATATGGACTGATAGTTGTGGTGGAACACATGCGAATTCTAAGTGAACCATGATAATCCACAAGACTTATAAGAAGGTGTCTATCCACTCTTTTCTTTGATCTCCATCCACTTCACATTATTAAAATGGCCAATACTATGATGGTTTTTGGGAGACCTATGGGTTAAACTAAAATGGAAAACATATACTCAGCAAATCAAAACAACTCTCATATCACCCCACTTCCTTCACACCCTATGTGGATATGCGTATCTATATCTAAAATCTAAAAGGGTGAGCATATTCAAAAAAAAAAAGGAAGTTGAAAGCATTATTAATAGTGTGGGAAGTACAAGTGAACCCGCTAGGGCTATGGATGCCTACTGGCAGTAGGGCTATGCTTGTATGGTACCAAGGAAACTTCGTCGAGGCTATGGACGCTTGTTGGAAGAAAAGCAGTGCCAGGAAAAGAGAGGCGAGGAACACACTTATGTAGATGTTTGCTTGTTAATAAAACCAATCTAAAGTGTGAAACCAATAAAAGAATGTATCTCATTAATTATCTCTTTGAAAATGGTGTGTTAGATAACAAATATTAGAAATATTGGGTTACATATTTTAGAATCTTGGTGTCATTGTGCTACCCATGACTATTTGGAAAATTGTCTCCAGTTTGTTGAACCTATTTTTAAATTTCAGATATGAAGTACAAACCTTATATTTCTATTGATAAAGATAATTGGTTCTTCTAGTGTGTCACCATTTGTTTTGGTGAAAACAAGCCCCCCTTTCCTTTTTTTCTTTTACAAGTGAAAGGAAAGGGCCCCCCTACCAAAATTTTAAGCCTATTGCCTAATCCTCTACTGCTTGAGCCTGATGCTCTTTCTTTGCCTAGTTTGAGGTAGTTGAGGTTCGGTCTTAACTGGTGATTGCTTTGTTGGAGGTTTATTATCTCTTTTGATCTTATGATTTCAAATGTCTTCATGATTCTTAGTTTACCTATGATATCTCGTTGACATTTGTATGAGTGGTTGACACATTTTCATCCTACCTTATACAGTTTCCCAAGTGTTTAATGATTTTATATCGTTGTAAGGTTTGATGATCTAGTACATGTCTTGAATGAGTTTGATGTATGTTTTTAATCATTTTTGTGGATGACTTATTCAAGGTTTGCTAGCATATGGCGCTTAACATCTTCATATTTATACTCTTATATATTGGACAACTCTTAACTTAATCCATAAGGTCACTAATCCTTTCTATGTGTTGGAGATTATATGCATGTAGCTATCATGATAGTTATTTAATACAGATCATAGATGATTGTCTTCCATAAACCTCTCATTTTCATGTCCTTCAAAATCTAGACTTATTAATAAGTTTTCTTAAAGACATGGAAATATAATGTTTCTCATGTATTGGTGAATGCCATTTTAATCACATAACTGATTTCATCTCTTTCTATGATTGTAGGGACACGTTAGCATGATATCATTTCTTCATGATTAGTCCAACCTTGAGATGCATATGGGGGAATCCTTTGATCTTCTTCCCCTTTTATCTTAACTTTTATTTATCGATATTTCCCTTTATTTCCTTCTATTATTTTATCTAACTAAACCTCATAGTTGGATTTTGCTAGTTGATAGCTTTCCAACTATTGAAACTATTATGAAATGTTTCATCTATGGAAATATGAAACCTCTCTTGGATTATCATACCCCTATACCAAGAAATAAACACTACAAGTGTACACTAATATCCCTTTAAACTCATTTTAACCAATCAAAAAGAGAGAGGGAGAAAGGGAATGATGTACCTGTTCACGAAGTTTGTCCTCATTGCTTATGATCCATGAGTTTGATATTCAAACTCCCAAGCATAACTTGATACCTATAATGAGAAGAAAAGAGAAACAACTATCTCCTACTCTATTTGATTAGGTCAAAAAAATTCATTTATGAATATCAAAGAAACAATAGACAAGCATGTGTAAGAATACACAAGATTTAAGGAAATAGGCCAAGTATATTCAATGAGAACCAAAAGAGAATACTCACAAACCATGATTGATGTAGAAGTATCCTCTACAAGCTCTCCTTGTCCATCCCTTGCATGAATATACCAAGATCAAAATGATGATACTCTGACTGATTACTTCCCCCTTCACCTTGGAAATCCCTCAATATATAGGCTTGAGAGGTACAACCATCATGAAAAAATGAGGGATATGGTTGATGATATGGCTCCTTAATTTTTGGATCATATCCTAAGGTGAAGCCAAAGAATGAAGTTCAAACATAACCAATCCCATATGAGATATTTGTCCCTTAGAATTAGGTGGAGGAGAACCCTCTTTTCTCTCAACAAGAATGGCTCTTCCCCTAGTGAGATACAGGGTGCTACCCTAGCAGTTGCACTCCCATAATATGAAAAAACGGGCACCATGTCACTCCCCTAGCATGGCCATGGGTGTGACACCCTTCATAAATGCCCAAACGAAGGTCAAATTTTTGAAGGAAAAGATGTGTTTTGACCTAGAAATGATGGGTTTCTTCCTCCCATATGATTTAGGGGTCATGGAAAATTATTTTCATGGTGTCAAGGGGTGGTGACACCTAAAAACATGAATGTGACACTTGGTAAGGTGCATATGACACTTACAACAGTGCATGTGACATTTACTGAGTTTCATATGTCACTTTGCAACACTTGCGACACTTAGGGTGTGAAACACAAATGTGACATTTTGATGTTTAACAGATGCCTCCTAAAGTGTGAAGTCAGAAGAGAAACCGATGGCCAAAACACTTTACAAATTCTTCAATGCAAGGTTTTCAATGTGGGATAGCCTAGCAGAAGTTGCAAACAATCATCAAATGATATTAATATATGTAAGATAAGGTACCCATGACAAACTTTGAAGAAAGGTACATCATACCCTTTCTCCCTCTCTCTTTATGATTGGTTAAAATTAGTTCAAAGGGATGTTAATGTCCACTTGTAGTTTTTTTGTCTTCTTATAGGGATCTAGTAATTCAAGGGAGGTTTCATATGTCTGCAGATGAAACATTATGTAATGGTAACCATACTTAAATCTGAGTTATGGATCAAAATTTATGGTCTCCCAAAGTTTCCTAAGCCAAATCTCTCCATTTCCACCTCATTGTCGCATGGCATACATGTGCCCCCCTATAATTGGTGTCATATGATGTGGAACTAACATGGATGTTGAAATTCCACCTAGCACCTATTCCGTTGGGCCCATATTCAATCTTGGAGCCCTCTTTGTCATCAGAATTCATCCATACCAAAATTCAACGAATCTTCTGAGCACATATTTTGATGATGATCAATTTTTAATACCATATATCCTGATGTTGATCCTACAAACCGATCTCCTGATGTCGATCCTCTAACCCGATATCCCGACGTTGATCCTCCGACCCAACCTCCCGAACCAATCTCCTAACATCGATCAACTTTCCCGATGTTGATTCTCCGACTTGGTATCCCAGCGCCAATCAAATCTCCCGATGCTAATCCTCCAACCCAATCTCCCAATGTCTACCAATTTTTCTGACCTGATATCTTAACCCAACCAATTTTCTCGACCCGACCAACTCTCCCGAAATAAAATTCAAGAAACATTTTTTAAATGACCATATCTTGGGCTAGAGGTGTCAGAATTGAGCCCATTATACCTAGTTGGAAAGGTGTCGAGAATAGGCATGCAATGTAAGAGGTCTTAAGGTTATAGAAGTGAATAAAATCTCATAAATTTCATATAAAAATAGGCCACTAATTTGGGGATAAAATGGACTGTGCAGGCTTCAAATAGTCACATCTGGAGCTACGAGTAATGAAATTAGACCCATTAGGGATTGATGGAAAGTTGGAGGAGAGAATAATAAGTTGGGATAACAAGTTTTGGTTGATGATGAGCATAAAATTTTCAAAAATAAAAAACGCAAAAGGAACCCACTATGCAGACTTCAAACAATTATATCTCAAGCTAAAATCCATGAAATCAAGATAGAAATATCTCGATGGAAATTTGAGATAGAGGAGAATAATCCAAAATAATTTTGTTTAGCAAACCAGAGTCATAAATACCCAGAATGACCCAATAAATTTAAAAAATATCCCAAAAGGAAGAATGAATAATAAATTTAGATAGATATCATTTATAAACTACCATAGGGAGAATGTAACCACCCAGGAGTCTCTTCAACTCCCATTTGTAACTCCCACATATTGATTTTGGAAATGAAAAATTAATTCAAAATGTAAAAAAGACAAAACTAGGGGAAAATGAAACGAATGGTCATGAGATCTAAAGAGTCTCTCTCTCTTATTTTATAAAAGAGAGCTAGTTGAATGTGGTGGAGAATTTTTCCCTTTGTAACAAAATATGGCACTATTATATCTAAGTAATAAAGAGCAGGAGGCATTTCAGGAATTTGTGGCTTTGATGGATGTAGTAGAGACTATTATTGATGCATATATTTTTTTCTTGAGTAGATAACATTTTGTTGTATGAATTATTTTTGCACTCTATTATGTTTACTCATGTTGTCACATATTTCTTCATGGGTACATAAATGATGTTATATATGTATTGTGCAACTATTTGTTTATGAATCTCTAGCATTGTTGTTTTCATGTATCATTGGAATATATGAACTATCTCTAGTTCTGATGGTGTTATGTTTCATTGTACTCATTCTTCTAGTTTTTCTCCTAGGATAGGTTAGAATTAGTTAGATTATATTAGTTTCCTTTAGTTATATTAGTCTTAGAATTATTTAGAACTATTTGGGGGGAAGCTCACTGTCTTTCACCTTTTTTATTTCTTCTAATTATGAGCAGAAATGAGGCCCATAAATGCGTGGAAAACGCTACCCCAAATGAGAGTAGGTCTGATTGGGACCTTCCATCAGGTGTTTTCCCTCATTTTCTTGAAAGGAAATTCATACATGTCAACAAGTATTAGTTCACAAAGATAAGAAGAATGTGGAAAAGAATGGTTGTTACAGCTAGAGCCATAAGTGAAGAAAGGAGTGTGAAAAAAATCCAAACCACCAGGAGAAAGAAGTTGCTACATATCCATGAATCATTGAGGGGGAAAAGGTTCCACAATTTATTCAAACATAAAGTTTGAATTGATCATTTCTATTACACATATTCAAACAAGGAAAGATTGGATAATTTTCTTGAGATCAAGGGAGATCCTAAAAGAATAAGTAAATGTGAAGAATTTCAAATTCCACTTCAATCAAGACTCACACTACTTTTAACTACTATAAGAGACTATTACATTTTATAGATATGTAAGGATTAATTGGTTAATAAATTCATTGATCCATACATAAAAGAAATCTCCTTCAAAATTCATTATGGCATCGCTGATGATTTGTCAATATCACAAGAAATCTCATAGAATTGTCAAAATGCATATTGGCTATCGAAAATTCTGTAAGTTTTTGTTTTCATGGACAATTTCTCCACAACATTTACACGTAGAGAAAGAGGAATTAAGAAATTCTAGAACATGGGTTTTGTGCAAAATATGGTCATTTATGAAACATGAAAAAACAATTATCAAAAAGTGTACAACACGGGATGTATGGGCATGTCTTCAAATGGATTTTATTATGTCATCTTCACAAATATGGTAGTTCTTTGATGTTTTGAATGATTGTGCCTCTTATGGACAAATTTGGGAATTGAGGTTTTGTTTAAATTATGATGAGATTCTTACATGTTCATCAAACTACCTCAGATATCAACACCAGGGTCATGGGTTCTTAGTCAAACCTTCATTCAACTCCCAATTCAAAGAGCCAATGTAGAATATATTGGGTAATAATTCCAAGTAAGATAATGGTTGGGCGATCTTACATAAGATTTGTGATAGAATATTAAGATATGTTATAGGAGCTAGTCGGCTCTGTTGACTAGAATGATGTCCCTAACCAAGTTTTGAGGAACACTTGGTCATATTTGACCATTTTTGGGACTTTGACAACTTTTCAAAGATGGAGCGCAACACGAAGCAGAAATCATGGAAGCTATACCCCTTTTTGGGTCCTTTTCGGGTTTTGGGGGATAATGTAATGGGAAAGGGATGTCGGCCCGTGTGTTTACCCATGCTTAGGCCCACTTTTGTATGTATAATAAATATGAAGTAGGTGTGATTTCATAGTGCAATTGGTAGTGCATATATGTGATGTTGAATAAGTGCTCCGTGTGAACTGTGTAAGGCTTGGAAGGCTAAGTGCAAGTTACTGTGAGGTTTCTATAGGAACCTAAGTGTTGTAACAAAAGGAATAAGGATCTAGCGAGCTGTGCAAATATTTTGTCCTATGTGAAGGGATTTGGATGGCTTTGTGCTATAACCTAATTAACTAAATCTAATAAATAAGAAGACTTTGTGGGTGTAGCCCTAGGGCGGGGGTGAACCATAGTAAATCTATGTGTTGTGCTCTGTACCTCGACCTGATGTGTTGGTCTCTTCCTTTTCTAAGTGCTTTGATGTGTTTAGATAGAACTATTTATGATTTTTACTTCTAATATATGAATGAATGTTAGATCTTGTATGTAATATGTTGAGTTCTTGATCTGCCGAATCTAATCGATCTTATTGTGGCTAAGTGATGAATTATCTTAGATCTAAGTACATATTGCGATGCTTTGTGTTATTTCTGAAGTATCATAAGGGTTGAATATTGATGAATAATCTATGTTAGGTGATTGCTAAGTGTTATAATCATAGATTTGTGTCCTAGCTAAGGTTGCAGACACCTGAGTCTTGCAACCACCCCTGCCTCTACCTCGGGTGAGACTTCATCTAGTTCATAGGTGTTGCCGAAAGGGTCGGTAGTTAGGGTTTTTTTGGTGAACTGTTGTAGCGTTGAACTCTAGGTCTTCCCCTATGCCAACAAATGGTTCTGTTGCCGGGACCTGAAACTGTGATTGCTGGGAACTGAGAAGGAGAAGCTTTGTGCAAAGATTCGTCCTGAAATTGTGAAATCTCTGTGCGTGGATCTATTCCCTAGTGTGCAGTGATCCACTTGATCTGAAAAGATCTATGCTGAAGAAGGAAGGAAAGATTTGAAGGAAAGAAGTCAGATATGCAAGAAAAGAGGTTGATACTGAAGAAAAGAAGTAAGATCTGTAAGTTCTATGCTCTGATAAAGGTAAGAATAGTTAAAACTTCTTAGATTTGGAAGCCTTGTGCCCTGTAGAAGTAAAATAAGTGATTTGTTTTTTTTGTTTGTTTCTAAAGTATGGATTTAGGTATGCTTGATAGATTTTTTCCTAGCTTGAAAAATAGGGCATTGTTAGATGAAATAACATTTGATGTGAATAGATCTGATAAGAATAATGAAAGATGTGTTATACCTATGCATAGAAAGAATTTTTGGACTAACCAATGGATGCAGAATCCTAGAAAGAAATTTTTGCAGGCTACCATTATGACCCTAGCAAGCAGTACAAGAAAATTTGGGGATCATTAAAGAGAAAGAGAGGATTAACTCTTTGTTACAGTTGCAAAAGACCAAGACATATTGCTAAGGAATGCCCTGGGAGAAACCCTAGTTGCCTCTGTTGTAAGGCTATGGACCATGAAGTACTGGATTTCCCTAGAATGATTGCTAGACTTGAAAAGCTAAATTTGGAGAAAGAAAACTCTGAAAGAGATCAAGAGACTAACATTATAGAAGAACCATAGAAAGAATCAGAGATTATGTTACTGAAAATGAAAGAAACCCTGGATGAACATAAAGATGCCAGTTTGTTAGAGATCTTCAAAGAAAAGGAGAAAATCGAAGTAAGAATAGGAGACTTCAACACTGAATGTGCTCTGGATGAGGGAACACAGATGAACATTATGAAAAAAAGTACTTGGGAAACCTTAGGGAGGCCTACTATGGTTCCTTCACTAGGAAAAATAGGGTTGTTTAAAGGAAAAATGGTAACCCTATGTGGTAGAATTACCCAGATAGCTATGAGTACCCATGGAGCTTTGACAGAGGAAGAATTCGAAGTTATTAAATTTATTGAGGACCATGCCCCATTTCCATCTTTGTTAGGCAAGAAATGGATTGAAAAAGACCAGATCTGGAGAAAAGAAGAAAAGGAAGCCCCAGAACAGAAGAAGCAATAACTCATGGAATTTATAACTAGAAGGATTGCCTACTTGATAGAAGAACAAGAGAACAGATCTAAGCTATTAAACACTAGGGACTTGGATGTCGAAGATATAAGAGAATTAGAGGAACCACAGATTGAAATACCTAATCCATATGATGAAGGAGTATTACCCTTGGATCTGAAGAAAGAATCTCAACATCACGAAGTGACTATGTCGAGAGAAGATAAGAATCAGAATGGAAAAAGAATGACCAAGACGAAGCTCACTAGGAAGAAGGCTAGGAAGCTAAGTAAGAAGAGATCCAAGATCAAAAAGTTACAAAAGATTCCAGAGGAGACTTCGCAGAAGGAAAAATCACAGGAATTGAGTTTCGTCGGGATATCAGAACAATGGCATATGGCACTTCGTCATGGCAAAGAAATATAGTCATTGGACTGATATACCCGTTCGACTTTTGCCTCGAACGGATAGAAAATCATTGAAGGATCACCACTAGACCGTTGGACCATGCCATAATGGATGGATCAACGTTCATGGAAGATTCATACCCATCGCAAGAAGACTATGAACGAATTTCCTATTTATCTCGTCGCGTCGTGCCCAAAGAACACTTTTGCCAACTGAAAATTTGAAGCCTGCAGAACTAGTGATTGTCTACAGTGGTCATTGCAAGTAGATTGTTCATTCTAGTGTAGTATTTTGAGATCATCGTGACCTCAATTATATTTTTCGAGTGTGTATGTCTGACGAGCTCACCGCACTTGAGGAATCTGTCATAGAGGTCCTTCTCAATTTAATGATTGAGAGAGTCATTTCGAAAAGAATAATTTCCACTGGAGTCCAAGCACCAACGAAAAGAGGAGTGCAAGCCTCCCCGTCGACTCCTTGAGTAGGAACATCTCGAGACGGTGAAGAGAGAAGAACTAAGCATAAAGACAACATATCCAATGCACATTTAGTGCCATCCATCCTACCAGCTTACATACCCCTTTGAGCAGTGATATTAATAGGGACAGTGTCCCTAGAGACTTTGAATACACATTAGTCATTGCATATCTGCCGAAAGGAGTACACACCTACCGTGCAGATCAAGACAAGGTTACATCGTTGAAGTTTTGCGACTTCAACCTGGGGGACCGTAAAGTTTACAACATGCTCGCCCAATATAAGTACTTGATGAGAAATAAG
>WSFP011478367.1:0-16599 GCA_009831015.1 Picea engelmannii
ATTTTAGTTGTTGCACCCTGCCTCCTTCTACACTCCCTTCTTCTACCTGCATAACACACTCTTAAAAATTGTAGCACCATCTCTTCTCTTTTCTACATTTTTTATAGTCTCTTTTCACCTTGTGCATGTTGCATGTGCTATCCCATTGCATACACTTCACTGCCTTCATCATCACTAGCCCTTCTCCTGATATCTTTTGGCTTTACTGATTGTAATAGTCTTCGACCCTTTTCCATCTGTCAGATGACTCTATGATGAGTTTACACTCCATTGGCAGTTTCCTCGAGACTCTTTGTCTTCTTTGTCGATTACCCTAAAGACTCTTTGAATTCTCTAGTAGAAACCATCAGTGGTCTCTAACAGTTACACCGAGGCTCTTCAGCCCCTATGGAAGCCACCCTAAAACTCCTCAAATTCTCTAGTAGATGCAATCACTTTGTTCTAGCAGTTACTGAGAAAAAATCTGTGCATTCATGCGTTATGGCGCCTTCTCTCTTCCTGAATAAAACTTCACAGTGGGTGCTATCTCTTCTGGCTAAGCCCCTTCCTTTAAGGTGACTTTTAGAAGTGACCAAACTCCTATTCATAAGGCGCTTTCGTGACTCATGTTTTAGGGATCTGGGGATGAGGCATCTCGACTCTCCAAGTCATAATCTCTGAAATGGAGCTTAGCTACATGCTAGATCCTCCCTTAAACCTTTGATGATGTGACCAATGGTTGTGACCACAACCCTATTCAAAAAGGCATTTCACGATTCATGTTTCGGGGATTTTGTGAAGAGTCGTCTCGACTCTCCATGTCGCAAACTCCAAAATGGATTTTAGCAGCTCTAGCTCTGCTCTCCAGCTCTCGACAATGTGACCACGAGATATGACCATTGGCTAGTCATTTGAGCACTTTTCTCTTCAGATCAATAATCCACGATCCGTGGTGATCAGACGACTATACTCCATCCTGGAACTTCATCTTTTGGGACATTGGGGGAGTGTTATCACTGAAATTTCGTCTGCACATGGTTACAAGAACTCAACATCGTTAAACAATGATGAAGCAATCCATGGATCTGAATTAACACCAAAGCATTCATAAAGGGTCAAAAAAAAAAAACTATACAAAGTAGTGAAAAATTGAAGGGCGCTATGAAAACACTGGGTGCGTGCACACATGCGCAGAACATGAAAGCATAAATCATGCACATGTGCATGATGCACGACTATTATCGCAAAAAGCCATGCACCTGAGAAACGACACATTTATGAGAGTGTTCATCCTCCCACCCACTTATGGTTTAGCTCCCAAGCCGATTTGACACTCAAATCTCGACTAGATTCGACTAGAGGGCTGGTCAAAGACCTAGAAATGCCCTAATTAGCCTCTTTTCACACTACAAACCAGTTGAATAATAGCTCAAAGGAATACTATAAAAAGGCCATGGATACACTTCATTTTTCAAGGAATTCAAAGAAAATTTATGCTGCCATTATTCTCTTGAGGACTCCATCCTTGCCAAGAGTATATTTGCACCATTGCATTGGGAAATCCATCTCACCCCTTGAGTGGATTTTCAAAGAGTTCTTTCATCATTTTCCATTTTTATTTGTTGTAAGAAGAGCTTGCTAGTGGGGGTCCAAGAGCCCTCCCTTGGAGGAAGAAGGGACTCATAGTCCCCTTTCTTCTTGGTGTATTCTTTCACTAATAGATCAGCCTCATCATTGGTGACATGGTTCTTATTGTTCTTTTTGTTTCTATGTCCCTATCCTCATGAATTTAGTTGTTATTGCATTTCTTAGTTTAATTCTTAGTTGTTGTTTTCTAGTTCTCTTCCTAACTCTTTTCCTTGCAGCTGTCCTGCTCAGCAGACCCAACTGAGCTTGCAAGAACCTCTATTCTTCTCACTAAGTTGACGGAAGAGGCGCAACAAGGATTATTAATGCTAAAAATCCCAAAACTAAACTCCCGAAGTGATTTCATTCTTGCGTCACTCAATGACGTGTCATAAGTCGAGTGGTTGCCATGTGTCACTCATAATTGTGATTTCTAGTGGCCTGAAATGCCGAGTAAACTTGATCCTTGTCCTTGTATGATTGTGCCATGTGTCCTTGCTGACATAGACTGCCACCTATCCTTTCTGACATGGTCTGTCATGAACTACCTCCTCGATCTAATGGCCTAGATTCATCCTTGATCCAATGACTAAGATTATTTCTCGATTTCTCATATCGCGAGTTTGAGAGGTTAGAAAACCTCGTTCTTTTGAATTTCTAGTCAACGAAGAGATGATCTTTTTCCATGTGTCCTTCTTGGATCGATGGACTAGATTTCTCCTCGATCTGTTGTCTCAGATCATTTTTCCATTTCATGTTTCATGAGTTGGAAGAATAGAGCACCTCGTGCCTTTGAATTTCCAATCAATGAAATGATGATCTTTCGACATGTGTCCTCCAGATCTAATGACCCATGACTTTCCTCGATGGATGGCCAGGATTCCTTCATAGTTTTGGATATTTGGATCACTCTTGGTCTTATCCGCCTTGCAGCTTCACCAGATCTAATGGCTGTTGGTCCTTTGTAATTAATTCAGATCTGATGGCCTAGATATTATCGCAATTTCGTATATCGTGAGTTGGAAGGTTAGACAGTGTCCTTCCTTTGACTTTCCAATCAGTGAAATGTTGAAATGCAGCCACGTGTCCTACCCGATGATGGATGGTCCTCCTATTTTCTGGACTTTGTAAGCCCACTTCATGTTGAACTTTAAAGATTGTGCAGGTTCTCCTAGATCTGATGACGGTCCGTCCCCGTGCTCAGATCTAATGCTTGAGATCTATACTCCATCTGTGCACTCCTCCTATCTAAATTCAGATCTGATGGCCATTGGGAATTTAGAATGGGTGATCCAACGATCACTATTGCTTATCCTCCTGATTTTCTCCTTCCTGTGTGTTATTGCCATCAATGAAAAGCCCATTGTTCCTATGAACATGCCAATAGGTTGATAGGGGAAATGTACATACAAAATATAGAGAGTATAAGGCCTCTTCCCATAAAATTATTAACTTTATGCCTTATCACCCTTTTTCATGGGATATATGAAATGTTATAGTAGATGTATATCAACCTATGTCTTCTTCTTTCTCATCTTCATGCTTGATCAGTAGTGGATCTTATTTTTCAAGTATCCCTTTAATGGATATTATTGATACTAGTGGATCTCAACTTTGTCTTGAAATTACCTTTCATACCATGGTGGATGCTAGTCTATGTAGATCATTTGTTTTCACTAATTTGTCTCAAGTTAATGGTTACTTGAAGTGTGAGTCTCGGGAGGATTTACAAGACAATAAGGCACTTCAGTCTATGTAGATGGTTATGTCAGGCCCTTATTTGTTTGGTTTGTCTTCAAGGATAAACAACTTCATTAGCTTGAATATTCTCTCACTGAGAACACCTCACACATATTCTATTCAGGATTCTCATTTGGTATGCTACTTTTTATTGAACTCCCTCCATAAATTCTATGATATCATGGTAGATTTTATGATAGAATTGAAGCATGGTTGGAGATATATTACTTGGATAGAATTCCCATGAATTATCATTTTCACATGTTTAATATGGTGAATAGATTTTATCATGCTTTAATTTTTCCCACTTTTACTCTGTCTATATTCTAAGTTCTATTTATAATATTTTGTCTTGAACATATGTTTGCAGGCTTGGGATTATATGGATGGATACATTGGCATTATGAATTTACATGACTCATTTTTCAGCCATTTGTAGCGTAGGATAGGAGTAGGGTAGAATAGAGTAGTGTCTTTCCTTTTCATAGTTTATCTTTGATTTCTAGTTTGTTTAATAACTTTTCTATTTTCATTCTCTTTTCATTGCTATTGGCTGAACAATAAATGAGTTTCTTGGAAGGGGTGGAAATAAATATAAGTATTTCACCTTAATTTTCCCTTGATTGAATTTTTCATTGTAATTTTGATACGGGGAAAATTTTCTTCATCTCATTCTCAATTTTTTTCTATGTGTTGGGTAATTTTCAGATTGCTAATTTTTATGCTTGATTACCATGTCAAATATTTTTGAAGCATTGGATTATCTCGCAAGTGGGATATTTTAAAAGGATACTATTTATTCTCTCTTGTGATGAAAATGGACACTCATATCCATTCCATCCCATATCCACATGATTCTAATTTGAAAATTTTCTTGACTAAGAGTCTTATGATTTTTAGGCTTATTGTCCCACACACAATGAATTGAAATTTTGAGTGAAATAAATCAGCCCATCTGAAATCCAAGCCACTCTAACTCCTTAGAATATCTTTATAATATTATTTTTTCTTGGTTTTGGATTTGTACAAATGGTTTCTTTCCCAATTGACTCTTTCTTCGATTACTTTCAGCCAATACGAATTTTCTGCATAAAGGTTTTCTTGCATAGTGGGCTTAGCTAAAAAAAAAATTGTTTGAGTTATTGTTCATTAACACTTTTAATTTAATTTATGAGCATTGGTTGCATATATATTATTCTCTGTTAAATTAGTTTTCAAGGAGTTTCATCTCTTGTCTTGCAACTTTCTTCACCCTAGTTCCATCTCATACACAATAGCAAGAGATAGTCTTACTGGCTGTCTGGAAACATATTTTTGAGATTCTGGACAACATGGCTATTTAAATCTCTTTTCTGATATATTTTGCAGAAATTACTTGGGAACCAATATTTTTATTCCCCAACTCAATGATTGATCAAAGTTGCATTTTATCACCCTCGATTCAATGGATTTTCATACTTAATGTTTTCTTCAACAATATATTTTCATCCTTTAGGTTTGTTGATTTTTAGTCACTCATTATGGTCAGACTCTTAAGTAATATGAATTTTATCATGGCTGAGAATTACACACTGATGTCATTGTTGAAACCATTCAAATGTTTGGGAGTTGTAAGTATCTTAATGGAACATATCAAGGTAACTTCTAATATTCCAATTCTAAGTTTTCAACATTTGTTTTCATTTTAGCCATGGTAATAATATTCAAGGTGTGAATTCATTATAGGTTATAACCCATCAATCTATTGAGCTCCACATTCTTCAGCATTCCTTGAACTCAAAATCAGTCTACTCCTACATTGGAAGGATAAACATGTTTGGTCATGCTGGTACATCTTTTATTTTGATCCCTCTTACTCATGAGCTTGATAAAATAAAAATTGGATTATATGTCTCATTCTTTGAACATAAAACATATATAGTGGAGAGACAAGATATACACTCTTCTTTCTCATTTCACTTTCCTCTTATTCTTTGACATGTGTAAACTCAAGGAAGTGGCTTCTAGTTTCTCTACTTGGAACACTCTTGAGAGCTTGAGGTTATTAGTTTCATTCACTTGGAAATCAAGCGAATCTTATTATCAATTAGAAATATGATCCTAACCACTTCATTCAATTTTGATTTTGAATTGTATCTTCATTTGAGTGGCAGAACTCAATCCATCTAGGTCGTGACATGTGATTATTCACACCTTTCTAGAGTGTCTTAATTGCTATAATTTCACGATGATTTCCTCTTTCCTCTCACAAGACTAAAGATGATTATGTTTCACATCAATGTCATCAATAATCGGGGGAAACACATACCTTGAGATATAATGTTAAAAATATTTAAATAAAAACATTTATGACTGAAGTTTGTTGATGGATTGACATCTTTAGAAGATAAATGTGATTGGATTCTAATGGTTCTTATGTTTAATTTGATTGACTCTAATTTTAGGAACAAGACATTGTGTCTAGATATCCAAATCTCACAACAATCATGACACTAAAGTATTTTTGTGAAAGGAATTTTGAGGGAAAGCACATAGTGCTCATATCTCAAGAAGAAGGATGTGACATTTGATTGAATGAACAGGTAATGAATACTTTATGACTACACTGGCCTTTACACAGATTTTTGTGACAACAAATTTAGTTTAAGTTTACTTTATCTTAACATGCTTTTCCTAGAATTAGTTTTAATTCTGATCTTCACTTTATTTTAGTTTAATTGCATTCCAATAAGTCAGTCATTTAAGAGGAGGATTTTTTCCCAAACTATCTAAGAGTTGATCACACCATTCCCTTTTTTATGCAGGTTGGGAAAATGGCTTGTACAAGTAGCAGCTCTAAATTTTTCTCTTGGAATGAAGGAAACATAGGGAAGTATTCATCTATACTTTGATGCTCATATTCAGTTGAAACATTTTTTGGATTGATAAATCAAGATTGTCACCAACTTACTAGTTGATCACAAATATCCTTTGTCTCATTTATATATTCTCATTTTAATTTATGATCTAGTAGAGGTTTGGGGTCATTTTAATGATTATTTTGATAACCTCCATCACTATCAATTTTCCCTCTTTTCATTATCAAATTGCATTATCAGAATGAATCTTTGGTATTAATGTTTATATTTTATGGAAAAGAGAAAATGGCGCTTTGGTGAGAAATATAAAATGCATTTTCTGTTGAAAATTAATTATTTTCAAGTATGCAAAGGAATTGTTCATGTCATGAAATTTTAAGAGCTTATGGATTTGTGAAATGTTCCTTGTGATTGGTTTTTTAAAATATGTTTTGATTGAAAATCTACATTAATCCATGTTTCTTGATTCCTGGAAACTTGTTTTGTTGGACTGAACAAAAGAACTTGTATGTGATAGTTGGATTGGAGAATTGTGTTGCAAATCTTTTACTCCAGATTATCAATTCTTGTAATCTGCTTTGTCCTTCATTTCAGATCTCAACTTTGGGAATTTTTATGATGGGATTGATATTGAATGATTCACATGCCTTAATTGGTTATTTCCCTTGGCTTCCTCCTCAATATTTCACTGAAAACACTTTTCTACTGCTACCACCATATTTATTACTTGTTGTTGGGTTCTATTCTTATTTTTCAGCCAGTTTTCATCCTTTTGATGAATGACACCATAGATTCAGTTTCCCTTTATTTTATTTTTATTTTTTTCATGAATTCAACTCAAGTTTAGCGCTTGCCTTCTACTTGTACATATTTCTTCCATATTTTTATTTGAATGCTAGCATTTCTCTGAGCTATTTTGAATCTTAGTCTTCCTTGAGGATTACTCTTTAAACTTGAGTGAGGGTTTGGTTGAATTATGGTCACATACTAAAGCATTTTTTTGACAAGTCATAAGATGCATGGGATTCTCTATCTGAATGAATATTTATGAAGTTCTAAGTTGTAGATATGGACTGATAGTTGTGGTGGAACACATGCGAATTCTAAGTGAACCATGATAATCCACAAGACTTATAAGAAGGTGTCTATCCACTCTTTTCTTTGATCTCCATCCACTTCACATTATTAAAATGGCCAATACTATGATGGTTTTTGGGAGACCTATGGGTTAAACTAAAATGGAAAACATATACTCAGCAAATCAAAACAACTCTCATATCACCCCACTTCCTTCACACCCTATGTGGATATGCGTATCTATATCTAAAATCTAAAAGGGTGAGCATATTCAAAAAAAAAAAGGAAGTTGAAAGCATTATTAATAGTGTGGGAAGTACAAGTGAACCCGCTAGGGCTATGGATGCCTACTGGCAGTAGGGCTATGCTTGTATGGTACCAAGGAAACTTCGTCGAGGCTATGGACGCTTGTTGGAAGAAAAGCAGTGCCAGGAAAAGAGAGGCGAGGAACACACTTATGTAGATGTTTGCTTGTTAATAAAACCAATCTAAAGTGTGAAACCAATAAAAGAATGTATCTCATTAATTATCTCTTTGAAAATGGTGTGTTAGATAACAAATATTAGAAATATTGGGTTACATATTTTAGAATCTTGGTGTCATTGTGCTACCCATGACTATTTGGAAAATTGTCTCCAGTTTGTTGAACCTATTTTTAAATTTCAGATATGAAGTACAAACCTTATATTTCTATTGATAAAGATAATTGGTTCTTCTAGTGTGTCACCATTTGTTTTGGTGAAAACAAGCCCCCCTTTCCTTTTTTTCTTTTACAAGTGAAAGGAAAGGGCCCCCCTACCAAAATTTTAAGCCTATTGCCTAATCCTCTACTGCTTGAGCCTGATGCTCTTTCTTTGCCTAGTTTGAGGTAGTTGAGGTTCGGTCTTAACTGGTGATTGCTTTGTTGGAGGTTTATTATCTCTTTTGATCTTATGATTTCAAATGTCTTCATGATTCTTAGTTTACCTATGATATCTCGTTGACATTTGTATGAGTGGTTGACACATTTTCATCCTACCTTATACAGTTTCCCAAGTGTTTAATGATTTTATATCGTTGTAAGGTTTGATGATCTAGTACATGTCTTGAATGAGTTTGATGTATGTTTTTAATCATTTTTGTGGATGACTTATTCAAGGTTTGCTAGCATATGGCGCTTAACATCTTCATATTTATACTCTTATATATTGGACAACTCTTAACTTAATCCATAAGGTCACTAATCCTTTCTATGTGTTGGAGATTATATGCATGTAGCTATCATGATAGTTATTTAATACAGATCATAGATGATTGTCTTCCATAAACCTCTCATTTTCATGTCCTTCAAAATCTAGACTTATTAATAAGTTTTCTTAAAGACATGGAAATATAATGTTTCTCATGTATTGGTGAATGCCATTTTAATCACATAACTGATTTCATCTCTTTCTATGATTGTAGGGACACGTTAGCATGATATCATTTCTTCATGATTAGTCCAACCTTGAGATGCATATGGGGGAATCCTTTGATCTTCTTCCCCTTTTATCTTAACTTTTATTTATCGATATTTCCCTTTATTTCCTTCTATTATTTTATCTAACTAAACCTCATAGTTGGATTTTGCTAGTTGATAGCTTTCCAACTATTGAAACTATTATGAAATGTTTCATCTATGGAAATATGAAACCTCTCTTGGATTATCATACCCCTATACCAAGAAATAAACACTACAAGTGTACACTAATATCCCTTTAAACTCATTTTAACCAATCAAAAAGAGAGAGGGAGAAAGGGAATGATGTACCTGTTCACGAAGTTTGTCCTCATTGCTTATGATCCATGAGTTTGATATTCAAACTCCCAAGCATAACTTGATACCTATAATGAGAAGAAAAGAGAAACAACTATCTCCTACTCTATTTGATTAGGTCAAAAAAATTCATTTATGAATATCAAAGAAACAATAGACAAGCATGTGTAAGAATACACAAGATTTAAGGAAATAGGCCAAGTATATTCAATGAGAACCAAAAGAGAATACTCACAAACCATGATTGATGTAGAAGTATCCTCTACAAGCTCTCCTTGTCCATCCCTTGCATGAATATACCAAGATCAAAATGATGATACTCTGACTGATTACTTCCCCCTTCACCTTGGAAATCCCTCAATATATAGGCTTGAGAGGTACAACCATCATGAAAAAATGAGGGATATGGTTGATGATATGGCTCCTTAATTTTTGGATCATATCCTAAGGTGAAGCCAAAGAATGAAGTTCAAACATAACCAATCCCATATGAGATATTTGTCCCTTAGAATTAGGTGGAGGAGAACCCTCTTTTCTCTCAACAAGAATGGCTCTTCCCCTAGTGAGATACAGGGTGCTACCCTAGCAGTTGCACTCCCATAATATGAAAAAACGGGCACCATGTCACTCCCCTAGCATGGCCATGGGTGTGACACCCTTCATAAATGCCCAAACGAAGGTCAAATTTTTGAAGGAAAAGATGTGTTTTGACCTAGAAATGATGGGTTTCTTCCTCCCATATGATTTAGGGGTCATGGAAAATTATTTTCATGGTGTCAAGGGGTGGTGACACCTAAAAACATGAATGTGACACTTGGTAAGGTGCATATGACACTTACAACAGTGCATGTGACATTTACTGAGTTTCATATGTCACTTTGCAACACTTGCGACACTTAGGGTGTGAAACACAAATGTGACATTTTGATGTTTAACAGATGCCTCCTAAAGTGTGAAGTCAGAAGAGAAACCGATGGCCAAAACACTTTACAAATTCTTCAATGCAAGGTTTTCAATGTGGGATAGCCTAGCAGAAGTTGCAAACAATCATCAAATGATATTAATATATGTAAGATAAGGTACCCATGACAAACTTTGAAGAAAGGTACATCATACCCTTTCTCCCTCTCTCTTTATGATTGGTTAAAATTAGTTCAAAGGGATGTTAATGTCCACTTGTAGTTTTTTTGTCTTCTTATAGGGATCTAGTAATTCAAGGGAGGTTTCATATGTCTGCAGATGAAACATTATGTAATGGTAACCATACTTAAATCTGAGTTATGGATCAAAATTTATGGTCTCCCAAAGTTTCCTAAGCCAAATCTCTCCATTTCCACCTCATTGTCGCATGGCATACATGTGCCCCCCTATAATTGGTGTCATATGATGTGGAACTAACATGGATGTTGAAATTCCACCTAGCACCTATTCCGTTGGGCCCATATTCAATCTTGGAGCCCTCTTTGTCATCAGAATTCATCCATACCAAAATTCAACGAATCTTCTGAGCACATATTTTGATGATGATCAATTTTTAATACCATATATCCTGATGTTGATCCTACAAACCGATCTCCTGATGTCGATCCTCTAACCCGATATCCCGACGTTGATCCTCCGACCCAACCTCCCGAACCAATCTCCTAACATCGATCAACTTTCCCGATGTTGATTCTCCGACTTGGTATCCCAGCGCCAATCAAATCTCCCGATGCTAATCCTCCAACCCAATCTCCCAATGTCTACCAATTTTTCTGACCTGATATCTTAACCCAACCAATTTTCTCGACCCGACCAACTCTCCCGAAATAAAATTCAAGAAACATTTTTTAAATGACCATATCTTGGGCTAGAGGTGTCAGAATTGAGCCCATTATACCTAGTTGGAAAGGTGTCGAGAATAGGCATGCAATGTAAGAGGTCTTAAGGTTATAGAAGTGAATAAAATCTCATAAATTTCATATAAAAATAGGCCACTAATTTGGGGATAAAATGGACTGTGCAGGCTTCAAATAGTCACATCTGGAGCTACGAGTAATGAAATTAGACCCATTAGGGATTGATGGAAAGTTGGAGGAGAGAATAATAAGTTGGGATAACAAGTTTTGGTTGATGATGAGCATAAAATTTTCAAAAATAAAAAACGCAAAAGGAACCCACTATGCAGACTTCAAACAATTATATCTCAAGCTAAAATCCATGAAATCAAGATAGAAATATCTCGATGGAAATTTGAGATAGAGGAGAATAATCCAAAATAATTTTGTTTAGCAAACCAGAGTCATAAATACCCAGAATGACCCAATAAATTTAAAAAATATCCCAAAAGGAAGAATGAATAATAAATTTAGATAGATATCATTTATAAACTACCATAGGGAGAATGTAACCACCCAGGAGTCTCTTCAACTCCCATTTGTAACTCCCACATATTGATTTTGGAAATGAAAAATTAATTCAAAATGTAAAAAAGACAAAACTAGGGGAAAATGAAACGAATGGTCATGAGATCTAAAGAGTCTCTCTCTCTTATTTTATAAAAGAGAGCTAGTTGAATGTGGTGGAGAATTTTTCCCTTTGTAACAAAATATGGCACTATTATATCTAAGTAATAAAGAGCAGGAGGCATTTCAGGAATTTGTGGCTTTGATGGATGTAGTAGAGACTATTATTGATGCATATATTTTTTTCTTGAGTAGATAACATTTTGTTGTATGAATTATTTTTGCACTCTATTATGTTTACTCATGTTGTCACATATTTCTTCATGGGTACATAAATGATGTTATATATGTATTGTGCAACTATTTGTTTATGAATCTCTAGCATTGTTGTTTTCATGTATCATTGGAATATATGAACTATCTCTAGTTCTGATGGTGTTATGTTTCATTGTACTCATTCTTCTAGTTTTTCTCCTAGGATAGGTTAGAATTAGTTAGATTATATTAGTTTCCTTTAGTTATATTAGTCTTAGAATTATTTAGAACTATTTGGGGGGAAGCTCACTGTCTTTCACCTTTTTTATTTCTTCTAATTATGAGCAGAAATGAGGCCCATAAATGCGTGGAAAACGCTACCCCAAATGAGAGTAGGTCTGATTGGGACCTTCCATCAGGTGTTTTCCCTCATTTTCTTGAAAGGAAATTCATACATGTCAACAAGTATTAGTTCACAAAGATAAGAAGAATGTGGAAAAGAATGGTTGTTACAGCTAGAGCCATAAGTGAAGAAAGGAGTGTGAAAAAAATCCAAACCACCAGGAGAAAGAAGTTGCTACATATCCATGAATCATTGAGGGGGAAAAGGTTCCACAATTTATTCAAACATAAAGTTTGAATTGATCATTTCTATTACACATATTCAAACAAGGAAAGATTGGATAATTTTCTTGAGATCAAGGGAGATCCTAAAAGAATAAGTAAATGTGAAGAATTTCAAATTCCACTTCAATCAAGACTCACACTACTTTTAACTACTATAAGAGACTATTACATTTTATAGATATGTAAGGATTAATTGGTTAATAAATTCATTGATCCATACATAAAAGAAATCTCCTTCAAAATTCATTATGGCATCGCTGATGATTTGTCAATATCACAAGAAATCTCATAGAATTGTCAAAATGCATATTGGCTATCGAAAATTCTGTAAGTTTTTGTTTTCATGGACAATTTCTCCACAACATTTACACGTAGAGAAAGAGGAATTAAGAAATTCTAGAACATGGGTTTTGTGCAAAATATGGTCATTTATGAAACATGAAAAAACAATTATCAAAAAGTGTACAACACGGGATGTATGGGCATGTCTTCAAATGGATTTTATTATGTCATCTTCACAAATATGGTAGTTCTTTGATGTTTTGAATGATTGTGCCTCTTATGGACAAATTTGGGAATTGAGGTTTTGTTTAAATTATGATGAGATTCTTACATGTTCATCAAACTACCTCAGATATCAACACCAGGGTCATGGGTTCTTAGTCAAACCTTCATTCAACTCCCAATTCAAAGAGCCAATGTAGAATATATTGGGTAATAATTCCAAGTAAGATAATGGTTGGGCGATCTTACATAAGATTTGTGATAGAATATTAAGATATGTTATAGGAGCTAGTCGGCTCTGTTGACTAGAATGATGTCCCTAACCAAGTTTTGAGGAACACTTGGTCATATTTGACCATTTTTGGGACTTTGACAACTTTTCAAAGATGGAGCGCAACACGAAGCAGAAATCATGGAAGCTATACCCCTTTTTGGGTCCTTTTCGGGTTTTGGGGGATAATGTAATGGGAAAGGGATGTCGGCCCGTGTGTTTACCCATGCTTAGGCCCACTTTTGTATGTATAATAAATATGAAGTAGGTGTGATTTCATAGTGCAATTGGTAGTGCATATATGTGATGTTGAATAAGTGCTCCGTGTGAACTGTGTAAGGCTTGGAAGGCTAAGTGCAAGTTACTGTGAGGTTTCTATAGGAACCTAAGTGTTGTAACAAAAGGAATAAGGATCTAGCGAGCTGTGCAAATATTTTGTCCTATGTGAAGGGATTTGGATGGCTTTGTGCTATAACCTAATTAACTAAATCTAATAAATAAGAAGACTTTGTGGGTGTAGCCCTAGGGCGGGGGTGAACCATAGTAAATCTATGTGTTGTGCTCTGTACCTCGACCTGATGTGTTGGTCTCTTCCTTTTCTAAGTGCTTTGATGTGTTTAGATAGAACTATTTATGATTTTTACTTCTAATATATGAATGAATGTTAGATCTTGTATGTAATATGTTGAGTTCTTGATCTGCCGAATCTAATCGATCTTATTGTGGCTAAGTGATGAATTATCTTAGATCTAAGTACATATTGCGATGCTTTGTGTTATTTCTGAAGTATCATAAGGGTTGAATATTGATGAATAATCTATGTTAGGTGATTGCTAAGTGTTATAATCATAGATTTGTGTCCTAGCTAAGGTTGCAGACACCTGAGTCTTGCAACCACCCCTGCCTCTACCTCGGGTGAGACTTCATCTAGTTCATAGGTGTTGCCGAAAGGGTCGGTAGTTAGGGTTTTTTTGGTGAACTGTTGTAGCGTTGAACTCTAGGTCTTCCCCTATGCCAACAAATGGTTCTGTTGCCGGGACCTGAAACTGTGATTGCTGGGAACTGAGAAGGAGAAGCTTTGTGCAAAGATTCGTCCTGAAATTGTGAAATCTCTGTGCGTGGATCTATTCCCTAGTGTGCAGTGATCCACTTGATCTGAAAAGATCTATGCTGAAGAAGGAAGGAAAGATTTGAAGGAAAGAAGTCAGATATGCAAGAAAAGAGGTTGATACTGAAGAAAAGAAGTAAGATCTGTAAGTTCTATGCTCTGATAAAGGTAAGAATAGTTAAAACTTCTTAGATTTGGAAGCCTTGTGCCCTGTAGAAGTAAAATAAGTGATTTGTTTTTTTTGTTTGTTTCTAAAGTATGGATTTAGGTATGCTTGATAGATTTTTTCCTAGCTTGAAAAATAGGGCATTGTTAGATGAAATAACATTTGATGTGAATAGATCTGATAAGAATAATGAAAGATGTGTTATACCTATGCATAGAAAGAATTTTTGGACTAACCAATGGATGCAGAATCCTAGAAAGAAATTTTTGCAGGCTACCATTATGACCCTAGCAAGCAGTACAAGAAAATTTGGGGATCATTAAAGAGAAAGAGAGGATTAACTCTTTGTTACAGTTGCAAAAGACCAAGACATATTGCTAAGGAATGCCCTGGGAGAAACCCTAGTTGCCTCTGTTGTAAGGCTATGGACCATGAAGTACTGGATTTCCCTAGAATGATTGCTAGACTTGAAAAGCTAAATTTGGAGAAAGAAAACTCTGAAAGAGATCAAGAGACTAACATTATAGAAGAACCATAGAAAGAATCAGAGATTATGTTACTGAAAATGAAAGAAACCCTGGATGAACATAAAGATGCCAGTTTGTTAGAGATCTTCAAAGAAAAGGAGAAAATCGAAGTAAGAATAGGAGACTTCAACACTGAATGTGCTCTGGATGAGGGAACACAGATGAACATTATGAAAAAAAGTACTTGGGAAACCTTAGGGAGGCCTACTATGGTTCCTTCACTAGGAAAAATAGGGTTGTTTAAAGGAAAAATGGTAACCCTATGTGGTAGAATTACCCAGATAGCTATGAGTACCCATGGAGCTTTGACAGAGGAAGAATTCGAAGTTATTAAATTTATTGAGGACCATGCCCCATTTCCATCTTTGTTAGGCAAGAAATGGATTGAAAAAGACCAGATCTGGAGAAAAGAAGAAAAGGAAGCCCCAGAACAGAAGAAGCAATAACTCATGGAATTTATAACTAGAAGGATTGCCTACTTGATAGAAGAACAAGAGAACAGATCTAAGCTATTAAACACTAGGGACTTGGATGTCGAAGATATAAGAGAATTAGAGGAACCACAGATTGAAATACCTAATCCATATGATGAAGGAGTATTACCCTTGGATCTGAAGAAAGAATCTCAACATCACGAAGTGACTATGTCGAGAGAAGATAAGAATCAGAATGGAAAAAGAATGACCAAGACGAAGCTCACTAGGAAGAAGGCTAGGAAGCTAAGTAAGAAGAGATCCAAGATCAAAAAGTTACAAAAGATTCCAGAGGAGACTTCGCAGAAGGAAAAATCACAGGAATTGAGTTTCGTCGGGATATCAGAACAATGGCATATGGCACTTCGTCATGGCAAAGAAATATAGTCATTGGACTGATATACCCGTTCGACTTTTGCCTCGAACGGATAGAAAATCATTGAAGGATCACCACTAGACCGTTGGACCATGCCATAATGGATGGATCAACGTTCATGGAAGATTCATACCCATCGCAAGAAGACTATGAACGAATTTCCTATTTATCTCGTCGCGTCGTGCCCAAAGAACACTTTTGCCAACTGAAAATTTGAAGCCTGCAGAACTAGTGATTGTCTACAGTGGTCATTGCAAGTAGATTGTTCATTCTAGTGTAGTATTTTGAGATCATCGTGACCTCAATTATATTTTTCGAGTGTGTATGTCTGACGAGCTCACCGCACTTGAGGAATCTGTCATAGAGGTCCTTCTCAATTTAATGATTGAGAGAGTCATTTCGAAAAGAATAATTTCCACTGGAGTCCAAGCACCAACGAAAAGAGGAGTGCAAGCCTCCCCGTCGACTCCTTGAGTAGGAACATCTCGAGACGGTGAAGAGAGAAGAACTAAGCATAAAGACAACATATCCAATGCACATTTAGTGCCATCCATCCTACCAGCTTACATACCCCTTTGAGCAGTGATATTAATAGGGACAGTGTCCCTAGAGACTTTGAATACACATTAGTCATTGCATATCTGCCGAAAGGAGTACACACCTACCGTGCAGATCAAGACAAGGTTACATCGTTGAAGTTTTGCGACTTCAACCTGGGGGACCGTAAAGTTTACAACATGCTCGCCCAATATAAGTACTTGATGAGAAATAAG
>WSFP011478373.1:0-16599 GCA_009831015.1 Picea engelmannii
TTGTGTATTCCGTTGCATTCTTGCATAAATTCGGATCAGTGGTATCAGAGAGGTTTGCTCTTTCTCGATCCTTCTTTGCATGTCCCCAACGAGGTCGGGGTATAAGGAGTTAGGGCTCGAATTGGTTGAACCTTTGCAAGATTAGCCTCACAAACCCCGACGACCACCTATGGGGGAGGAAAATAAAGATGAGGGAGCAAGAGATACTATAAAAATATTGCTAGAGGAGAAGATTATTTTTTCACTGCTTAAAGCTGCCCCCCATGTCAAGGATTGGTGGGAAACCTACTGGGAGAAAAAGGACGAGGAGGAACCCTCTCTGTTCTCTGTCGTAACCACTTGTAATTATTTCTGAGATGCCATCAAGGAACAATATTATCCCGTGGGGAGCTATGAGGACAAGTACATACAATGGACTACGGTGCGACAACAAAGGGATCAAGATGTGCATGAGCTGACGAATCTGTTCCATACCTTGCACACAAAGTTGGGTATCAAATATTCATAGAAATATTTGGTGCTGAAGTACCGTAGTTGTCTACATAGATGCATTCAGGAGGAAATGGAGTTCCTCAACAACTCCTCGCTTGGTACGAAATACCAGTATGCTGCCAAGATTGAGCATAAATTCAAACAGAAGAAGCGAGACTTTCGATCTACGAATCAAAATCAAGATAAAGGTGCCCCAGAACCACAGAAAAAAGGACAAAGCCAAGGCATGGTGGCTCAAGACAACCTACCAAATCTGCAAGGAAAGAAAAACACTGTGAAGCCGAAGAAGGACACGAGAAAGTGGTGTGAGTTGCATAAGAGCTCCACTCACAACAAAAGTGAGTGTCGGGCCAAACAATCATTGGTGACCGAGATGAGGGCTTCTGAATTAGATGCATGCTCCAACGATGAATCAGAGCCCGAGAAGGGGAATGATAGAGGGAAGCAAATTATCGATGCGGAGACCAATGCCATCGTTTCCACCACAAATATCCAAAAGGAAGAACCGAAAGATCCAGAGGAGGAGGAACGTCTCTTCCACTCCCATATGTGGGTAAAGGGTTCCCCGCTATAGTTCATTGTCGACAATGGGAGCCAAAAGAACGTCATTTCAGCAAAGGTCATGAAGCGATTGGGCTTGCCGACCACAACACACCCACAACCAAACACCATCGGGTGGCTTCACCAAGGATGAGATCTCTGCGTTAGCCAATAATGTCACCTTCCCTACAACATCAAGCCCTTCACTGATGAGGTATTATGTGACATTGATCCTCTTGATTTTTGTGAAGTATTATTAGGCCAACCATACTTGTGGAAGCGACATGCTATGTATGAGTCCGGACCTTGCGTTGTTATTGTTACCTTTGGGAATAAGTTGTACAAGATACCAGAGGTACCACCGCCTGTTGCTATCTCTTTGGTTACTGCAAAACAATGCAGTAAGCTCATTTCCAAAACTGGGAAATGTGTTTTCCCGACGATCCGCCCTTAGGGAAAGAAGAAGACTGTGGCCATGGCCTTTAGACAGGGGTCCTCCTCATGACAAAAAAAAATGGACAAGGTCGTGGAGGAGTATCGTGACATCTTCACCTCACATGCAGGGGTGCCTCTGAACTATCAGGTCAAGCACCCCATCGATATGACCCCAGGTGCGCCGCTGCCCAATGGACCGATCTATCGATGCTCTGTTATGGAGAAAGATGAAATCAAGAGACAGATTCAGGAGCTGTTGTATAAATGTCACATCCGACCAAGTTCATCACCTTGTGGGAGCCCGATCGTGTTGGTGCAGAAGAAGGATGGGACTTGGAGACTCTGTATTGACTATTGGGCGCTGGAAAAGATCACTGTTCGGAATAGGTACCCAATCCCATGGATTGATGACCTTTTGGACCACCTCAAAGGGGAAAAATATTTCAGCAATATAGACTTGAAGTCTGGGTATCACCAGGTACCAATCGAACCGTCCGATGTGTGAAAGAATTCCTTCAAAGCCAAGGAGGGAATTTTTGAATGGATGGTCATGCCTTTCGGGTTGACGAATGCTCCCGCAAACTTCATGAGGTTGATGGATGACATATTGCGGCTATTCACCAAATCATTTGTATTAGTATACTTGGATGACATCCTAATATTCAACCAAACTTGGGAAGAGAACCTCCACCACATCCGACAGGTCCTCCAAACACCACAGAAACATAAGTTGTGTGCCGATTTGGAGAAGTGCACTTTTGGCATGACCCAGGTTCAGTATCTGGGATACATTATTGATGAGCATGGGGTGTATGTGGATCTAACCAAGATCCAAGTCATCCGGGATTGGCCATCCCCGACCACTCTAATAGAGCTTCACAACTTTCTGGGTCTTTCTAATTTCTCGGTAGGTTCATGTTGGGATTCTCTCATATCACTTGGACCTTGAGTCAAGTCACCAAGGGAGGAGCAAAAGAAAAATTCCTTTGGTCGAAATCTCAACAAAAGGCATTCGTAGAATTGAAACATATCCTCTGTTGTGCCCCGGTGCTCACATTACTAGACTTGCAAAAACCATTTGAGATCGAGACAGATGCCTCTGACTATGCTATTGGGGAAGTTCTTACTCAACATGGGCATCCAGTGGAACATCATAGTGTGACACTGTCCGACACAGTCCAAAAGTATCCCACTTATGACAAAGAAATGTATTCCATTGTGCAGGCTTGCTGATAGTGGAAGAATAACATTTTGGGGAAGGAAATGATCATCCACACAGACCACCAACCCCTGCAGTTCATACAGACACTAGGGAAGTTACAAAACGATCGCCATAAGAAGTGGTCCACATATCTGCAATAGTTTCATTTGAACATCAAGTACAAGAAAGGCAACACCAATAATGTTACAGACTGCCTCAACCGACCACCAATCGTGGCGATAACCACCATGCTCAACTCTTGTGGGCACGAGACTTCTGATTAGCTGCTTCTCTACAAGAGCGATCCAGATTTCGGCCACACATACAAGATGCTCTTGGAGGGTAACCAAGTTTCAAATTTTCACCTCCATGATGCACTACTATGTCACATGGGAGACCTTTGTGTTCCTTCAAGAGAGCATGCCAAGATGATTTGGGAAGCACACTATAGTCGGGTCGTTGGGCATTTCGGGGTCAAGAAAATAGTGGCAGTACTGCAGAATTATTTCTATTGGCCAAACCTTCGACATGATGTCCGGAAGTGCTTCAGATCCTACACTTCCTATGCCATTTATAAACTGACCATCAAGAAGCAAGGCCTCTATACTCCGTTGCCTACCCCTAGTCGACCTTGGGAATCCATCCCCATGGATTACATGTCAGGACTTCCTTCTACTAAGCATGGCAACGACTGTGTTTTTGTGGTCGTCGATAGATTCTCGAAGATGGCCATTATGGCAGCCTGCAAGAAGAATATCACAACATAAGTCATTGGTAAACTCTTCTTTGAATGAGTGTGGGTACACTTTGGGATCCCACAGTCTATCATCTCAGATCGGGACAACAGGGTCCTCAGTACATTTTGGTCCAGCCTCTGGTCAATGCTGGACGCCAAGCTCACCAAGTCCATATATTTCCATTCCCAAACTGATGGCCAGACAAAGGTCGTCAACAGGATGATCGTACACATTTTGCGCATGTAAAACTCAAAGCATCCATGCACATGGGATGAGAGGCTTCCCTATGTACAAAATAGCTATAACTGGGCCCTCCACAACTCAACCTACCACAATCGCTTTCAGGTGGGCTTGGGATTCTAGCCACTATGTCCCATTGACGTAGCCATACCATTTGTAGCTACTCAGGCTGATTCGACTCATGTCCAATCTTAAGTTGCCAAGGCAAACAACTTCATTGAGCGCATTCAACAAATTCACCAACATGTTTATGACATATTGGGTAGAGCCAATGCTAAGTACAAGCAACGACATGATCAACATCAGGTGCAACACAACTTCCAAGTGGGGGACAAAGTGTGGCTACATTTGCAGAAGGAGCACCTCGCTGGACCCCACCGCAAGCTTCACCCGCTCTGATATGGGCCATACACCATCACCAAGGTTGTAGGGGACAATGCCTTCGAGCTCAGTATCCCACCATTCCTTGGTTTTCACCCAGTGTTCAATGTGGACTTCCTTAGGCCTTACTTTCCACCTCTACTTGACACATCCGAGATGGAAGAACAACTCACACCAACAGAGTTAAACCCAATCTACATGGAACAAGCCACAAATTATCGGATTATGGACACACAGATCAAGAACACTCGATAGCAGAGGATCCGACTATATCGAGTTGTCAAAGTAGGCCAACTCCTTCACCAGGGCAAGTGGCTCACCAGGGACCAAGTTCAGCAGAAGTTTCCTCATCTCATGGAGGAACTCAACGCAATGGGGACCATTTCTTCCTAAGGGGGGAGGAATGATCCAGGTGGGTATTGGTGGCCACCCACCTATTCCACTTAGACCCCCACCATTGTTTCTTTCAGTTTTTTAGTTTCCTTAATTGTAGCACAATTTACTATTTTTGGCAGTTTTTCGGGTCCTGAACTTTCGGAGCTGTTTTGATGCCCTAAACGACGTTGTTTGTGCATCAACCGGTCGAAAAATATTAGTTTTAACCAAACCATGATATTCACTATCAGAATTTGTAGTCCTCAAATAGGAATTTCTAACGATGTATCATATGCGTCAAATGGAGATAGTATGCCAAAGTTACGACCCCGAGAAATTGATGTACCAATTTACCCCGATGGGGCCCATATTCTGGTGTTTCATCTCCGAGGATTAGGTGTTTGGATGTTTACAGTTTCCATTGTTTCTCAATAATATATAGGCCTTCAAGCCTCATTGTAACATAGATTTCAGAGGCCTGTAGCCACCACATCTCTTCTCAGAGATAAGCTACCAATGCCCTAGCTAGTTTATTTCTATTCTGTCTGTAAACAAATTTCAGTTCTTTGATATTAATGAAATGAAGTGTTATTTCCGCTGCATCTTTGTATTCATGGTTATTTGTGTATTCTGTTGCGTTCCTGCATAAATTCAGATCAAAGTGGGAGCAAGACATGAAATAAGAAATGGATTCCTTGGTAAATAAACAAACTTGAAACTTGGTTCAGTTGCATGTAGGAAAAAGAGCATTGCAGAATAAATGGGTTTACAAGTTGAAGGAAGAAGATGGAGGAAAAAAGAGGTACAATACTAGACTTGTTGTAAAGGGGTTTGCACAAAATAGAGGTATATATTTTGATGAATTATTTTCTCTTGTCATTAAGATGACTTCAATTAGGACTATTTTAAGTCTTGTGGAAGTAGAAGATTTGCATCTTGAACAGTTAGATGTAAAAACAACTTTTCTCCATGGGGATTTGGAGGAAGAGATTTATATGCAACAACCACAAGGGTATGAGGTCAAAGGAAAGGAGAATTTGGTATGCAGTTTGAAGAAGAGCTTGTATGGCCTAAAGCAATCTCAAAGGTAGTGGTATTTGAAGTTCGACAAGTTTATGACAAAACAAGTTTATGGTAGATGTCATTCTGATCACTGTGTTTATTTTAAAAGTCTAGAAAATGAAAGTTGTATTATATTGTTATTGTATGTAGATGACATGCTTGTTGCAAGGTCTAATATGCATGATATAAATGTGCTCAAGAAGAAATTAGCTAATTCATTTGCGATGAAGGATTTGGGTGTTGCAAAGAAAATCCTTGGTATGAGAATAACAAGAGACATGAAAAATAAAAAATTAACATTGTCTCAAGGTGAGTAAATAGAGAAGGTGTTGGAGAGGTTTAGAATGAAAAATGAAAAACCAGTTAGGACACCTTTGGCAAACCATTTCAAATTAACTAAGGAAATGTTTCCCAAGACACATGAGGAGATAGAATACATGTCTAGGGTCCCTTATTCATCAACAGTTCGAAGCTTGATGTATGTAATGGTTTGCACAAGACCAGATATTGCACATGCAGTGGGAGTTGTGGGAAAGTATATGAACAATCTAGGTAAAGAACATTGGGAGGCAGTAAAGTGGATTCTCAGGTATTTGAGAGATACTTCTACTCATGCATTATGTTTTGGAGGCTCAGACATTGTTCTATAGGGATATGTTGATTTAGATATGGCAGGTGATGAAGATAGCATGAGGAGCACCACATGGTATGTTTTTACTATAGGTGGAACAATGGTAAGTTGGATGTCAAAAACACAAAAGGTTGTTGCGCTTTCAACAACATAAACATAATATGTTGTTGCTACAGAGGCTACTAAAGAATTGATTTGGTTATAGAGGTTTATGGAGGAATTGGAAAAGAAGCAAGAGAATAGCAGGTTGTACTGTGACAGTGAGAGTGTCATTCATATTTCAAAGAACTCAACCTTCCCCTCAAATACTAGGCATATACAACTTAGGTACCATTTCATACGATTCGGCTTGGAATATGGACATTTGAAGTTGGAAAACATACATACTAGCCAAAATCATACAGACATGTTAACAAACGTAGTAACCAGGGAGAAACTGAGTTCCTTCTTAGTTTTAGTTGGTATTCAAGCATGAAGGTGAAGATGATAATTTTTCCAGGTCCAAGATGGAGTATAGTCTAGCAGGTACAAAATCAGTGGAGTTGTTGTGATGAGTCTCCAAGTGGGAGATTGTTGGTTGTGGAGCCTAATTATCTTCCTAATTTAGAGGTTTGTTTTAGTTGTGCTTGGAACCCATTCCATAATGGGGGGGTGTGGGGGGATTTCCCCCCCACAACTGGTTCCAGGGGGGGAGGCAACAATTTTTGTAGGCCCCCTTTGATATGAAAAGATCTTTTAACGACAATGGTTGAGTTATTTTGCATGAGTTATTTTACCATTTAGGAAACTTATGAAAGAGGAAGAATTAAAGAGGAAACATAGTATCCATTAATAAATATACAGATATGAAAATAAGCATGAAGAACAACAAATAATAAACACCAAAGTGATAATGGAGTTTGACAATATTGCCTACGTCTATGGGCATTTGTCTCAATGGGTGAGGCTTTCTTATTTATGTTCGAAGCTTCAAATGTACATCATAAAAGTGCCAATGGATTACAACAATGAGATAGTTGTGTTTTGCTAGATCTCAAGAACCCATCAAATCTAACGACATTGAAAACAGATGAACGAAGCTCCCAGAAATGGCCCGCAAAGGTGCTCTCCTCAACAAATTCCCCACATAAAAATGGCTTTGCCTCAACAATTCATCAACAGTTTTCTGATCTGAACCCTCCTTCATTGGCTTCAAGAATATCTGGTTTATATAGGCCTGAAGTGGGTAACAAACACCCAACTTCCCCCCAAGATATGGCCTAAAAAAGGGCCCAAGATCCTCCAAAAATTGATTAAATCTCCCAAATCTGGCTAATAATCCATTAAAAATCATAACATAAGGTAGAAAACCCACAAATTTGCATAAATTTGGGCGCAAACCCTTTTTCGCGAGCCCCCGATTATCTGGACACCTCCCATGTGGCCCTGGCCCTACTGGCGCGCTGGTCTAGCCCTTAACATTTTACTCTTGGTCGCTTACATGGACATATGGCCCTGTCCTCTATGCTCTACGCGCAAAACAATGTTAAGCCCTGGCCCCTGGTCAAGCGCCCTGGTCAGCGGGCTAGCCCGACTGAACAGATGCTAACCCCTTTATGCTCTAATAGTAGAGCGAATGGTCATGTGCCATGGTCATATGATATATGCCACGTGACCGAGGCTATGATCCAACGGTTATCCACGCACCAATACAACGAAGGTCACGTAGCAATGGTCACATGTTTATTTGTGTCGAGGGTTGGGGCTAACCCCAGCCCTTTACTTTGCCGGATGAACATTGCAGCAATTTTAAATATTTAATTTAAACTATAGTAAACAAGTACTAATGCGGGTGGGCTGGTAGTCAGGCCCCTACCAAATCATTCACCCGGACCAGAGGTCATGGGTTCAACCTTGGTGGACTCCAACTTTTTCCAATACAAACGAACCAATAAATGGGTGCCACGTGGCAACCCATGATTGGGCCACGTGGTACCATACCACTTGCCCAAAAACTGTCACGTGTCAATAAATTCATTCGTCCACCTGTCATACCCAGTCAGCGCCACTATGTCTGCCACATCAGCCATTTTCCATGTGTCGTACGGTTGTACGACCTTGCCACGTCATCCCATGCCATGTGTCACCCTTGCAGTGGTACCATGTGTCATGATCTGACTCGTCCACATCTTCACTTGCCCATGTGAATGCCAATGCACCCTGCCACGTTAGTTGTACGGTTGTACGACCTGTACAGTCAGCTGCCACGTTAGTTGTACGGTTGTACGACCTGTACAGTCAGCTGCCACGTCAACACTGTACGGACTGTACTGTCATCATTTTTTTTGCCTGTTTGGAAAATTAAATAGACCGCGATATCTTTCGCATATGGTGTCCCTTTGATCCCATTCAGGTTGCATTGGGTTCGTATCGACGAGGCCTACACACACGTCCATTTTGAAGATATTTTGAGCACTTTGATTTTTAGGCCTTCCTAGACCCCATCTTGGCTCCGGGATCCATTTTGGATCACACCTCCCCACTAAAGACCTTTTGGTCCTCTAAAAGGTCACAAAATTGACCTTACTGATTACATACTCATAAGGATAAAAAAAACACTATGTTGTACAAAATGATGTTATAACAGGTCATCATTACAACATGTGTGATTACATTAATGGAAGCAAAATACAATAAAGATGTGACATCCACTTATGGAAAAACCAAGTGGTTGTTTTATTTCCTTCATGGTGTTCCTCTTGATTCGCTGGTAATGCCTCTTCCTTTGTGAGTACATGCACAATCTTTTTTTCCTTATTTGGACGAATCTCTAGATTAAGCTTCCAACATTTAGCCTTTTGATGTCCACCCCTGTTGCAATAAGTGCAATGGGTTTTTGGCATCAAAACTTGTTTTCCCTTCTCTTTCTTCCATTGTGGAGTTGAGTCTTTATGTCGTGTTTCCTTCCTGGTTGAAATAAATTTCTTGTACAAATATTGTCTCTTCCAACACTTGGCCACACAATTCTTGGGTGAATGACAAAAAGTACAAGGATACATATTCCACAAGTTTCAGATTACATGATTATGATTTTTATAATAAAAAAGAGAATTGGAAAAACCATGTCCATTATACCTTTCTTGCTTATCTTCACTTTTCTTTGGACTCGATGACTTGAATTCACTTTCACCATCATGGAGTGATGCACCAACACCTTTCGTGAAGTGTTCCCGCAATGACGTAAGTTGATCATTTGAATAATCACTTGCTTCCAAGGTTTTGGATAATTCTCCAATCTCCACTTCTCCATATCCCAATCCTAAATACTAAGGTCTTTCCACAACCTCTATGGGATTAACGATACCTTGGCCCTTTCCTTCATAACCCATATTGGTTAGCAATTTCAAACCTATACCTTTTGTATGTTTTTCAAATGCACCAAAAGAACCATCTTGATGGGAACAATGAGAAATTGATGAATGACTTCCATTGCATACCTCAGAGATGTTTTTTGAATTGGGTGTAGAAGGTAATTCCTTCAATTCTTCTTCACTTTTGTTGTTCTTTGAAGACTTCTCTTGAATCGATCTCTTTCGTTCCAAGTAATCTCCATACAACACTTTCACCATCTCGACCATGGAAACGAGAGTAGTTCACATATCCTTCTCATCTTGAGAAAGTCCCCCTTTAGATTCCATTGTCTCAAATGAGATGAGATTTTCCCTGGTAATCATGCAAACTCAAAAACCAACCGTCAACTTGCTCTGATACCACTTGATCTGAAAAGATCTTTTAATGACAATGGTTGAGTTATTTTACCATTTAGGAAACTTATGAAAGAGGAAGAATTAAAGAGGAAACATAGCAACCATTAAGAAATATACAGATCTGAAAATAAGCATGAAGAAAAACAAACCATAAACACCAAAGTGATAATGAAGTTCAGAAATCTCGCCTACGTCTTTGGGCCTTTATCTCAGTGGGTGAGGCTTTCTTATTTCTATTCGAAGCTTCAAATCTACGTCATAAAAGTGCCAATGTATTACAACAATGAGCTAGTTGTGTTCTACTAGATCTGAAGAACCCATCAAAAGTGACAGTACTGAAAACAGATGAACGAAGCTCCCAGAAATAGCCTGCAAAGGTGCTCTCCTCAACAAATTCCCTGCATAAAAATGGCTTTGCCTCAACAATTCATCAACATTTTTCTGATGTGAACCGCCCTTCCTTGGCTTCAAGAACCTATGATTTATATAGGCATGAAGTGGGTAAAAAATTCCCAACTTCCCCCCAAAATCTGGCCTCAAAGAGGGCCCAAGATCCTCCAAAAATGGATTAAATATCCCAAATATGGATAATAATCCATTAAAAATCATAACATAAGGTAGAAAACCCACAAATTTGTATAAATTCGGGCGCAACCCCTTTTTCGGTGAGCCCTTGGTCATCTGGGCGCCTCCCATGTGGCTCTAGCCCTGCTGGCGCATTGGTCTAGCCCTTAACATTTGACTCTTGGTCGCTTGCATGGCCATATGGCCCTATCCTCTATGGTCCATGCACAAAACAGTGGTAAGCCTTGGCCCCTGGTCAATAGCCCTGGTCGACAGGCTAGCCTGACCGAACGGGCGCTAACCCCTTTATGTGCCAACAACAGAGCGAACGGTCATGTGCCATGTGAATATGGTATATTCCATGCGACCGGGGCTATGCTCCAACGGTTATCCACATGCCAATACAATGAAGGTCACATAGCAACAGTCACATGTTTGTTTGCACCGAGGGTTGGGGCTAGCCCCAACCCTTTACTCCGCTGGATGAACATTGTAGCAAGTTTAAATATTTAATTTAAACTATAGTAAACAAGTACTAATGTTAGTGGGCTGGTAGCCTGACCCTTGCCAAACCATTCGCCTGAACCGGAGGTCACGGGTTCGACCTCGCTAGACTCTAACTTTTGCCAATACAAATGAACCAATAAATGGGTGCCACATGGCAGCCCATGACTGGGCCACGTGGCACCATACCACTTGCCCAAAAACTACCACATGTCAACAATTTATTTGTCCACCTGCCATACCCTTTTAGCGCTACTGTTCCTGCCATGTCAGCTAGCTTCCACATGTCGTACGACTGTACAACCTTGCCATGTCATCCCGTGCCACCTGTACCTTCCACGTCATCCTGTGCCATGTGTCACCCTTGTAGTGGTGCCACATGTCACGATCTGACTCGCCCACATATGCACCTGCCCATGTCAGCGCCAACGCACCCTTCCATGTCAGTTGTATGACTATACAAACTGTACAGTCAACTTCCACGTCAACACTGTACGTACTGTAGAGTCAACATTTTTTTTGCTTGTTTGGTGAAATGAACATACCGCGATATCTTTTGCATACAATGTCCGTTTGAGCCCATTCAAGTTGCATTGGGTTCGTATCGATGAGGCCTACACACACGTCCATTTTGAAGAGATTCTGAGCAATTTTATTTTAAGGCCTTCCTAGATCCCATCTTGGCTCCGAGATCCATTTTGGATCACCCCTAGTGAGGGATTCGGGGGCGTTTCCCCCAAAGGGAAATATTGGGAAAATTGCCTTGTAAAGTATTGTAATTTCGTAGTCAATCTGGACCGTTCATTATAAGGTCACAGATATGACAGTATAAGTTATTTTAGGGATTTTTTTCCCTAGAAGGAAACCCTCTTTTATGAGGGAATTGTATTGTGGTTGTCTATGAGTGTGATTATTGTATTATGAGAGAGGAGATTGTGAGAGGAATAATATGAAGTTACACTGAGTGTGTTGTCTCTATTGTATTGTGTATCTTCTATGTTTTATTTCCGCATTTGTTTTATTTTATTGTTCCACGATCCCGTTTTTCTAACATATAGTTGTTATGATTAAAGTTGGTTGATTCTCTTTCCATTTTACTTTCTACGTTTACCAATGGAACATTGTATTGCATATGATACATGTTGATATGTCTCTTCATAAAGCATTGTATTACATACAAATTTCATGATTGTGTCATAATAAAGCTTGATAGATATACTTGATCATGCTTCATTGTGATATTCATTGCTCTATACACATTTATATATCAAATGTTGAAATTTTCCTACCTTACTACAAACATACTACAAGCATGCAATATCTCTTTGTAGCCTTGATAGTTGGAGTGCAACATTACATTTATTGAATATATAATACAATGAATACTATTGGGAATCATACTTAACATTATTAAATGATACTAGCAATAACTTGCAAAATAACCTACCTAGAACCAATCTAGTAGTGGTTTAGCAAAAGGTTTTGAGTGTGGGCGAATATAGGAATCATCAAGGGTACGTGTTTAGTATTCTTAGAGGATGTTACCATTATTGATGAAAAAATAATAAATTGAATGTTCAACTATTAATTGTGAAATTTATGGAATGTAAGTTGGGAAATATGATTACGTGAGAAAGTAAGAATAATGGTGACTCGTCTAAAGAGAGAAGAATGAGAAGATGATCATATGAGATTTTTCCAAGCTCAATCAAAACAAGGCTGTGTGGCAGCGCAGTCCCTGCCAACGAGGTTAGAAAGAAAATTGTGGAAAATGGGGTCAAATTGTAAATGAAACGAAGTGTTCGGTGCAAAATATATATCATGGAAATGTTGTGTGCAACATGTATATCACAGAAGATGGGGCAAAATAAAATGAGGGTTGGTAGGCAGAGCACCATCTATTTTTTGAAAGTATATAGCAAACCAATTTTTTTTGAAAGTATATAAGAACGTAAAAAAATTGTTTATAGTGGAAGAATAAATTTGGAAATTTAAATGCATTTTCCACATGGACAGGTGAAAGATAAAAATATATGATGAGATAAAATTAATTGGAGATAAGAAATATAAAAATTTAAATGCATTTGTGAACATGGGGTATAAGTAAATGACACTTGCATTGTTGGGCACCATTTATTTTTAAATATATAAAAAAAGAAAAATATGTAACATATAAAAGAGTAAATGCATTTGGCATACAGACTGGTGAAGGATAAGAATAAAATTCTGTAACATATTAAAAATTAAATTCATTTGTCATACAAAGTGGTGAAAGATAAGAATAGAGTCTATAACATATAAAAATTTAAATGCATTTTTATTGGAAATCTGTCAAAAAATAAAAGTTTGTTACATACTACTAGAAATTTTGAAATATACAAAAAATTTAAAGTCTGTTACATATAAACCGTAATTTCAATTCGTTTGTCATGTAGACTGGGATTGGGGCTCTCGCGGAACATTAGAGAAATATGTACAAGAAATAGGATTGTGGAAAGAAGATAGAGTGCAATAACTGCAAAAGAAAATAAATGGAAAGGTATAAGTGTTTTCCTATACATATGTATTTAAGAAACTAGAATAACTGGATTGATAAACAAAGAAGGATGCGATGAGTAAACTTACAGTGAGGGTACATATGATCCCTTTGGATATTTGCTTGCGGCTTCCGTTTCATTGATGTTGCCGACGATTGCGGTTTCAAGGATGTCCTCCACGACTACTGGAATGTTGGCAACTGCCTGTTGCCTTTCGTCGGTGGCCTGCTTCAATTGCCTTTCGAGCCATTCTTCAATGTAGCCTCTCATTGGGGCGACGTTGATCTCATTCTATATTTTTATGTTGAAAATATCGTTTTCTAATTCCTGAAAGTCGATAGAAAGATTAGAGAGAGCCTGATGAATTTCCTCATTCTGTATTGCATATTTGACTAGCCAGTCGTGGACGTGAGCTTGATCAAATTGAAGGATGTTGTAAAACTTTTGTAGAGAGAAGGTATTAAACATAGTAACCTGTTTATCAAACTCTTTCCTGGTTAAGGGAAACAAGTTTGCGATTAAGTGGGGGTCTTGGAAGTCGTAGGTTTTCCCGGCTAAGTCTATATTTGACAACTTTGTGAATAATATATCTTTCTTCGATATGGTCTGTTCACATGACTGAACAATGAGATGCAGGTTCTTTAATTTTTCTTTCCAACATGCATTCAATTGGTCGATGCAGTTTTTGGATGGAATATCTTCTTCTCTTCTTTTTGTTTCTGTCATATTGTTGACAATCTTGCCAAGAGGGATGACCGTTTTTGAAAATAAATTTTCTTCATCTTTTAATTTGGCCTGCAAAAGCTTGAGCAAGCTACGTGCCCTAGTTCCAAGGGAAGTGATGGTTTGTGATATTTTCCATGCCTCGGTAACCAGTTCCACTCTTTTTTTGATATTTTTCTCCACATATCCTTTACAATATGCGAGCAGGGTGGAGGATGGTTTTACATTGGGTGCAGGGGTGCCAGGCATGGCTATTTCCAAAGTATCGACAAGCAATGGCATAGGAATAAAAGCATCTTCCAATTCCTTGATTTAGTTCTTCAGTCTGGCATTCTCGGTCTCGATGCCTCCAATGGAATCATGGAGTGATTCTCTGGTCACAGTGTGAAGTTGACAGATTTGGTACGACCGCATGTTGGCAACGTCAACCTCTGAACGAGATTTGCCTTTCTTATTTTTAACATTTTTTTTCTTCTGAATTATCAATTTTTTGTTTCGACTATCAAAAAAGCGCTCTGGAACACGAAGGATTCATCTTTGTCAAAATTTTCAGTAATAGATATGTCCATTGGATGGCTATGGTGGATGGCGTCTTTGGGATGATCAAGGAAGAAGATCATGGTATCCATATCAGTGTCAAGTTCCATGTTCTCACTCTGAATTTTCGGCTCTTTCGCTTGCCCCATATTTTTTTTTCTCTTCTTCTCTACTGGAAGCTTGTGAGAACTATCAATTTTAGAGTGAGGAGTGTCGTTATCTCCTCCTCCGTTTGAAGAACTCTGGGTTTCTTTGTTGCTGTGATGGGTTGTTGGAGCGATTCTCCGATATGTCGTGCTTTTTGGAGTGGTATTTGCGGATTGAACACTCTTGTCACTAGGTCCTTTCGCCTATTCCCTATACAATTTAGTGCAACTTTGCACTGTCTCTAACTTGTCGACATCAGAGGCAGGACCGTCGTCGCCACTGTCTCTATTTTTGAGCAGATGTTTATTTACAAAAAAATCGTCTAGGCCAAGTGTTTGTAAATGTTATCTAAGAATATCATAGGGGTCAAATCCTCTTATGTATTCAACATATCTAAGGTTGGATATGCTAGAATGTGCTGCGAAATCCTCAATTTTGTTGACATTTTTCAACACGAACTCCCCTATTTTCCAAGGCAGAGGAATGAATTGTTTTTTTTTCTTCCTTTGGAACAGATGGAACCAGTAGCTGTATTGATGTGCTACTTATGCAACAAACAGTCTGTCCATAATGTGACATGGAAGGAGAGCAGGCTGTTCCGTGGAGCCAAAAATTCTTATGACAATGTAATTATCCAAATGTTCGAGTGTCCCCTTCTTGTCCAAAAAACTAGTTTCCTGTTCAAATATGCGGGGAACATCTTCTCCTAACAACAAAACTTTGAAAACATATAGGAATCCATTAAAAACCTCATAAAAATAGTGGGAATCCTTGTGCTTCTACAAGGCCTGGTACCAGAACGTTACTGGGTGGAATTCGCAGTTGACATTCTTGGATAGAGACAGTTGCGAAAATCGACAGGAATGTGCTATTGCAAAAACTAAATAGGATGACATATAAAATTTATTTTCCCTTTTGTAGCTTGACAATTGGGAAGAGATTTCATGGGAAATTAACCTGCCCCAATAAAAAATGGCTTGTTCGTTGACTTTGAAATACAAAATGTAAAGAGCCATGCGGGAAATAGTAGATGTGGACTCCTGTCCCGTTATTCTTGTAAACAACCAGGTAATTTCGTGAAATGGATTTCTAAATGAACTAACCTGCATGCTTGTAATATCTTCAGGAACTAGATGCGGGTTTCCAAAAAAAGGGCAAGAGGTCCAAACTGTTATTATGCTTTGCTAGGAAATGTTTGCAATCTTCTCCTCTGAACGTCAATGTTGGCTCCGATAATTTCAACATCTGGTGGAAGACCTGAGGTGACAAAGAAACACAAGAGCGGTCCTGTAGTGGAATAATTCTTTTCTCTGCAATAAATTTATCGGCGCACCAAGAGACCAGGTCCTTACAGTCAAAAACCTCAGGGACACAACCTGCATGAGCAATCCCGGAGGTCAAAATTACTTGGTTCTCTACGGTAGAGGTTGAGTAATAAGAAAATGCCATGGACCAGTGGAAGTTCTAGTCCTTGCGCCCGAAGATGTTCACTGTATCTTCACAAAACTGTTGTCGAGCTAATGCCATAGGTTTATGAAAAGGCTGCTTTGCTGTAGATGATGGTTTAAATGAACAGTTAGATCCGATAATGTAACTTTTTGGTAAACCTTAGTTAAGTGCTTATGAATGGGAAAGCTCCTCGAGCCTTTCGCTGATTAACAAGAATCTGTATTGGTGGTGCATGATGAACAATTAGCAGTAAAGTTTATTTATTGCATATTTAGAAATGTGAAGGTGGCGGGTACGA
>ML879862.1:4826-16598 GCA_009831015.1 Picea engelmannii
TTGGATGTGCCTCTAAGTCGTACAAACACCGGATTGACAATCAAATGCACTCTAATTTACATCAGTAGGTTGGAGCCTAACACTCTCTTTCTTTACACAAGAAAAACTCTTCAGCCAATTCGTCTTACATCTACATGACCAACAATCTATAAAGATTGACCTAAATATTTATTAACATAATACAATTACAACATGCCTTATTTATAGGATTTATAATATGCAAAACCCTAAATCATGGCACCCAAAGACGATTACAGATCCATGCAGATCATTGGCTACAAATCCCGTGAATCTTAGGATTTTGTTACAGTCGATTTTAATCGGATCACCAGTCAACCTCTAGTTGGTATTCATTTGGTTTCCACTCGAACTCCTAACGACCTCTTTTCGGTTGACCTTTCAAATTTCCCATTGATTACTTCGAATTTCTCGGTCGATCACTTTGACCTTGAATTAACCATCGACTTGACTTAACTCATTAGTCGATCCTTCACCCATTCGATCCACCTCGACTAGACAGTCGAATGATTGTTCTATCACTACAAATAATATAAAAACCCAACATTCAATCTTTGATTGGAATGTACAAGTGAAATAGGATCAAAAAGTAACCTATAAAGGCCATCTTCTTTCACACCTCTAGCCAAAGTCCTCAAACTAGCTAGACTACAAATAATAATGGTGCACTGTCGTCCTTCAAATACAACTATCCACTAAATATTTTTCATACAAGAAACTAAGAGATTATTATTCTTTAAAATAGGAACAAACAAAACATCTCTCAAGTCAATAACATCACCTAATCGCATCAGCCACACTTATGCCTCCCTCTTTCTCCTAAATTATGCTAAAAAATGACTTGTCATAAGTCATATGTCTTAAAGCCCCACTATCCAAATTCCATCCAACACTAGACATAGTGTTCGAAGAAAACAAAGAGATCATGGAGAAGGAAATCTTAGATTCGGAGGAATCCTCCTCTACTCCTTCTACAATCCTAGTTTAAACCTATTTATTTCACTTACCCTTCTTCTTCAATGGACATTGGCTGGCATAATTACCATCAGTGACATTGGAAACACATAACTTTACTCAAAACCTTCTTTCATGTACGTATTTCTTCCTTCTTCTTGTAGCCTTTCATGCTACCATTTTTAATCCTCCCAATTATAGAAATCGCATCTACCTCTTCTTCTTGTTATGAACAAGATTGTTTCTAGATTTATTCCTACACAAGATCATTCTACAAATCTGCAAAATGTGGAAGATTTTCTCAAGCATAGATATCCTGAACAAAATTCCTTTTGGAAGGTAAGAATCCATTCAAAACAATGGACACCAACTCCTTATCCTCCACATGTGTCCCAATGACAGTCAATTGATCTCTCAACTTTGTGACCTAGGTCATATAGCTCACCACAATATTTTTCTTGCTCATGCATGATCTATAAACTATTGTAGATATTCCATTGGAACAGTTCGTCATGATAGATATTACAATGTACTAAAATATTGTATTATGTATTTTATCACCTTATATCTCGAATTCATTATTACTAGGTTAGTGCTCAAATTTATGGAAATAGTTGAAACTAAAATAAAAGAACAAGCAAATGAAAACAAGGTCCACACAAATAAATACAAGATGTGACCTGGGAAACTTGATATGGGATAAAACCAAAACAAAAGGTGGGGCATGTGATCTATTATGTATTCCTCAGTTAAGAAACACAAATACAGAGAAAGGGGAACTCTCTATGGAGTTTCCCCAGACATTGTGGCCTAAATGGTTTCTACAGAATATACTACATCCTATGGTGTGCTTCCATAACCCACTTCTATATGCTCTACTCAAGTATGGAACAATAAAAACAGTAAAATGATGGAAATACTTCTCTTCCTTGTGGCCTAGTATTTAATATACCCTAATCGTCATCTAGGATTAGGGTAAAGGGTTTTTTCATTCCTCAACCCTCAATTAGTATTAGGGTTTTGGACCCTCTAGAAGCTTCTTGAAATTTTACATGTGTATGAATGTTTTTCTTTTGGATTCACTACATCAGTTTATAGATCAACATTTTGGACCACCAAAAAATGTGTTACATTATCAAGATGATGGACCGCATTTGTATAGGCCAAAACGTTGATCTGTAAACCAATGTGATGAATTTGAAAGAACATTAACACAATATCAATAGTCGCAGAAGTATTAGAACTGAAAAGTAAACATGTGAATAGCCCCACATATGCAAGTAATGGGTGATGGCATGGAATCCACTCGGTACCATGGTGGTCAACAGGGTAGGTCAACTTACAACCCACGAGAGTCATAAATTCTACATATAAACTCTGATTGAGGTGATTTTCACAACATTGGAAATATTTCAGTGTATAGAACAATTTCGATGAGATAGATTTGTGCGTGCAAAGTCTTGACCCCAAAAAGTGTCATCTGATCCCTTAAAATAGCTCTGGAAGGTTATGAACCCCAAAATCACCAAATGAAACCTACCCCTAAAATGGACCCTACAAGACAACTCATACAATTTTTTCACCCAAAAAATACCAAGACATATGACTATAGATACATGTTACCTCACTATACTTATATATGTTTTTTCCCTTGCAATTCCACCTCCTCTAACTCTTTAGTAATGCAAATGCAGGATGGTAATAGTTCTGGAAAAAAAAATTGCATCCTACATCGTCAAATCGGACCTAGGTCTATTATTTGTAAGCAAGGACTAAATCCCTCATAAAATATATATATATATATCCTGCAAACCTGCAAGTCCACATCCCCACATCCCACAAACCCACATCCCCGCCTCCCACAAGCCTGCAACTAGCAATCCCTCAAGTGCACAACCTTCATTCTACACTAGCGTTCTTTCTTCGGATACTCAGGTTTCTCATGTGGAAGTATAAACCAACACACCTCCCCTGCATCGTCTTTCCTCTCGCAATTTGTATGCCATGTCATTTCCTAATTCAGACAACTCGCATGCTATGTGATACAACACATATCTTCCATATAGGATGTGATTGGTTTTCCCAAGGTAATCCTTTCATATCCATCACACAATTCGCACATGATGAAAATGGTTGCTTTTAATTAATGAGGATTAGTTCTTGCACATTTCCCCTCATCACCATGTACGGAAATGGCAGTTACCATTTAATGAGCAACATGCACCAAACATACGAAGGGGAAAATTTGAATAGTGAATTGGCTCTAATGTTTTATTAAGGGGTACTTATCAAACAAGAAATCAAATTTATACATGTAATCCTCATACTTACACAAGTGCATTGAAAGTGGGAAAATATGGTGAATAAGAAGAAGAAAGAACCATTATGTAGAGACACAGTAAATTCATTGGCTTGTGAAAGTAAGGATTTTCAATGGTATATAGAATATAAGTGGTATTCTGAATTGTCTCAAAGACAAGCTTAGTAACAAATTATGTACGTCAAGGATAGTAAAATTTAGATGTGTTACTGAGGAATTTGATTTCATAGAATTGGTCACTTGGTGTGCTAAGATATTTGATTCAAAGCAGTGGCTCATTGAGGTTAAGGAAATCAGAATAAATCATATCCGTTTAAAACTGAATACATTCAGAAGGATGCTATGTCTCCCAACACCAGAACGAGTCTTGAAGCTTCCTAAAGTAGATTCCATCTTGGACGCTCAAGGTGGTGGCATGGGTTTACTGGAGGAGTTCCTAGTTCAGCCCCTAGGTGGATCCTTGAAAATTAGTGAAATCAACACATGCAAGTTGGCTCAGTCGTTTAAATAATTCACTTGGATTTTCACACGATTGGTGGGTCAACACTCAACAACATGTGTCCCCAGGTATGTCATTTATATACTCCATTACTAAGTAAAAATAGGTGTTATCTTTGATTGGGCCCAATTCATCTCGAACTAGATATCCCATCAATTATCTAGTTCTATTCATACTAAGGGGTTCTAAATGACCTCTTATTTGGTTCTTTCTCTTTCTTACTATAATACATTCAAGGGAATGTTCCCAAGGGGAAATGTAAATTTTGAAGAAGACCCCACTGAATTTTGATATCCTACATTATGGAAGAAAAAGGCACCATTTTGTTTTTACCAAATCCAAAGTTCCTTCGTCAAGGAATGCAGGCACATGCTCAGAGGGACTAAATCGACCAGGGTTACATAAGCAGCCCTAGATTTTCTCCAGGGAAAAGTAGTGTGTGTGTTTGAAGAATAGTTCACATACATAAGGATTTTTGCCTTCGAATGGAAACCCTTGCTTCTTCCCAGGTTCATGTGTGACAAATTTTGGTGTATGATTTGTGCAGATGGTACAGGACATTATCCATGTTCTTTTATAAGAAGATAAAGTGACAATTTATTCCCATGCCATTCAAAAATTCTAGTATTTCATTCCAAAGTTCCTCAAGTCTCACTGAAATGGTGAGATTCTTTGAATTGTTTAATATGAAAGAAGCAGAAGTGTTCAGTGGCTTTGAACCGAAAGCCTATTTTCGCGTCCCATATGGTATCAATAAATTATGGATCGATTTTCAATAAGGTGCAAAAAATTTCAGAGGGGGGAGATGTCAGTGAATACTCATGTATCTACGATAAGGTGACAACTAACCCAAGAAAAAATATTACCAAAAAGAAGAAACAACCCGCTCATGAAGATGCACATACCAGGGTAAGTTCGAACATTGGTGCAATGGAGATATCTCCCTTAGAAGGAAACAAGTAGCCACAACATAGACAAAGGGGAAGTTCCACAGCCAGTGTCGAAGGTGGAATAGCACATCATCCCCATAAAATCCCCTCTTTAGGCCAAAAGGACTAGGAGATGCGGGAGAAAAAGAGAGCAATCAATGATGTACAAGTGATGGAGAAGGTGGGGACCCATCAAGATACAAATTGGAAGCAACACATGCAGTTTCTCATGTCCACAAGATAAAAAATAACATGAATGAAGGTGTTACTCCAAACCTAGGCATTTTAGAATTGAACATAACTAACATGGAAATTGATGAAGTCAACAACATGTCTGCATGGGCTACAACAAAACTAGCAGAGAGAAAACGGATAGCAGAGGATTTGGTCAGTGAGGATCCAACTATTTTTGAGGAAGAATACATCACTCTTCATCATGCCAAATACGACAAATAGTCTAAGAAGCTCCACATAAAAAGAGTTAATATAAAGGATAAAAAGGTGACAGGAAAATTGATCTCTAAAATTGAAGTTAAGGGATTGAAACCTTCAGGGGTTCTCAAGTTCCATCAGGCTACTAGTGAGGTTCTAACTGACTGGATAACAGAGAATGTGATAGATAATGAGATATTGAAAAAGTAGGTAAGGGAACCCTTACCCCAAAGACAGTATTTGCATAACCATTAGCTATGATGCTTCCTAAGCAGGTGTCTGAAGAAATGGTTGGATCAAGCTCCAAAGTCACTAAATCCACAAAATTGTTCATTGATATTAGGAGATATGTAGCTAAAAATATTGATAAAAGTCTTGGAATTATGCAGGAAGCTTGGGAAATCGTTGTCGAAGATGGTGTCATAGTTGGAAGGATTTAAGCCCTTAGTGAATATCTATAAGAGGATTTGTGGAATGATGATCATCTCTACAAGAATACAGTAAGAATATTCATGGATATAATATCCAACATGGATGAATCTGTAAGGTGGAAGCATAAATTTTCTTCTAAAAGCAAGTTGACCCAAATATAGGTTGTATGGCCTGGGAGAATCGAAACTCTTCAGAAATTGAATGCCACCTGTGATTCTTTGATAGAAAATGAAAGTGCATTATTTTTAAAAGTTTATCACATTATAAAGGACCTAGAAGGTCTCATTTTGATAAAGGAATCAAAGTTGTTGGATCAAGTGGAAAAACAATTGGGTGTTATTAGCGTCGGAAGTCACTCCTGGATTGCTTGTAGGAGCAGAGCCCGACACCCATCAGTTTAATGTAACGATTTGTTTATAAAGGGGTGATCAAATGGGGATAAAGGCTCAAGGAGATATCATTCTAACTCGGGGGATGGATCTGGTATGTAAAGAACAAAGGAGGTCTGGAATCCTAAATCAAATGGGGATAAAGGCTCGAGGAGATATCATTCTAACTCGGGGGATGGATCTGGTATGTAAAGAACAAAGGAGGTCTGGAATCCTAACTTCAGCCAGCAAGTTGATTAAAAGATGAGCAGGTGGAAGACTTAGTAAGAAAGGTGAACAAACAACTCTGGGCAACAGGCTTGCAGCGGTTTGTAGGGGAAAAACTCTAAACGCAGGATCCTCCTGGTTTAGGGCTTCAAGAAACTGAAAAGAAGACTTGACTGGATCCTCCAATTCCAAGTCATTCAGCGTTAAGGAAATCACAGGAACTGATTAGAGACTCCGTAACTATTACAGTGATCCATTACAACATCATCCTATAAAAGCTACAACTCGACTGGATCCTCCAATTCCGAGCTGCTCTAACACAGTGTAAACAAAGACATGGAAGAAACTGGCATTCATAAGGCAAGAAGTCTCAAAAGTCCATACATATCAGATTTACAGTGCTTTGTTAAAACTTTACAACCAGGAGCTCTACTCAACCATCGATCATTACAAAATGGAAAAAATGCCTCTATATGCTTGGAGCTGACTCAGGCACTGAAGGCGCGATCATATCATGAATTCAATGCTTGGCGTTGAGGAGCTTCTCTATCAAGATGGGTTGTCAGTCTGCCTCAATCAAATCTGACCTCTGCTCCCCTGTCATACACCTCCTTAATTCAGCATGGCTCGCACCAGAGGGTAGCTGAGCCCTTTGAATATTGAACTGGCGTGTCCAGGTTCCTCTGGTGAGTTGGAGACTCGGTGTGGCTTTCCTGAAGAGAACCGGTACAAGGGACCCTCGTGGGTAAATTTCAGTCGGGACCTCCATACTCTGCAATAAATGGGTGACGCAAGGCTTCACCCACCCTCTTTCTCCTTTTCTGTTGAGCCGAAGCGGCTCTTTAGATCCCAGAGTGGTATCCCTGATGAAAACCCGACCCAGTCCACAGGTCTCTTCTTCTTTCCTCACGGTCTCCTGTACTTCACCGTGACTTTTCCCCGACTCTGTATCAGGTTTCAGGGTTTCGCGTTCCCCGTTGTCAAGAGTTCTTGACCCTTTGAACTCCCGATCATCGATTCTCGGATGAGCGCTCTTTTTCCCTTAGCCCATCCGAGCTATACAATGGTCCATGTGACCTGCTACCATATGACCGCAGCCATATAGCTTTCCATCGGGGTTTCGGGGTTTGCGACGTCAATGTGCACGCATCCTCCGGACTCTCGATTCTCCGATCCCCGATGGCTCATGGTCGTTGACCTGTCAACGGTCTGTTCCCCGTCGTGAAAGCCTGCCACCTGTCCTCCGTTGACTTCTTTGGCCCCACACTCTTGGTGTCGGGATATCGCGTATCGCGATATCGCAGTGTTTGATGCAACGGTTCCCGTGCCTCCAAGAACCCCGATATCCCGATGGCTTCAACTCCGATGGACGCTTCCCTGTAGGGACCCTCCCTGATTACGATGATCTTCTGCCACACATCCTTTCCAAATGGACGGTCCCTATTAACTCTCGGGGATTTGGGACTTTCGTTGTCTTGTTTCTATTCCTTGTCCTGAGACAAGAAATATCGCTAACATTAGGCTCCATGGGGGATAGAGTCGTCCCTGCGATGCTCTAAGAACTCCTTCCACAGCTTCAGTGCCTTGCTATTGGGCTATGGAGTCATGCTCAAAACATCCAGCTGCTGAAAATATATGCCGAAAAGTAAAAGCAACAAAACAAAGATACATGCTCAAAGAGATTATTTATATACAATCCTAAACTAATGAAACACTTTACATGGGCTAGGTGAAAGAAAACTTCCACCATAGCCATTCAAGCAGCTTCATGGATAGAAGATCCTTCCTCCTATCGATGATCACCAGTAGATGGTGTAACCGTGATAGTAGAACAGTTACACTCTTCAACTCCTCCTTACAGGCTGGAGTTGAGATGAAATAGGGCGACTCCAAAGCATAAGGGAAATGCCACTCCATGTATTCGCTGACAGGGTCATCAAATGAGTGGCCAATTCCAGGAAATTGGCGACAGACGACCTCTTCTGCTACACAGTTGTTCACCTGCGGTTGAATATCTCTGATAAGCACAGGTTGATGGTGGACAACTGACGTAGGCTCGCTGCTCTCGGGTGGTGGCTGCTCACTGACTGGCTCTGAACAAAGAGCAGACTGCCCCTCTGGTTCTTTTTCCTCTTCTTGTTTTCTCTCCTCCAGGTCCGATTCATATTCATCATAAATAGGGATCATGGGGTGATTCTGCTTGCTGACTGCCTCTTCAGTATGTTTATAGTGATCGAATGTAGGATAAGCATGCTGCTCCTCATCACTATAATATTCATCAAAAAGGGGCTGACCCTTATCTCTATGATCCTCCTCCAGAATGGTGATCCTGTCAAAAATATCCGTTTCAGGGACAGTGGGACCCGCTGCTTCTGGTTGCTCATACATAATCTTCTTCTCTTTAATCTCAGGTAAAAATATATCGTGAGAAACTCCCTGGAGAAAAAGAGAGGGAACCGCTTCCACAATAATGTCTTCTTTACAAACGGGAAGGTCTTCGTCCTCAGAAACAGGGTTGCTAGAAATATCTGCTTCAACCCGACATTTAGGTGAGCCATCTACCATGGACCACATCTACTCTACCAACTCATAATCTCTACAGGAGGCGTGTTGATCTTTATGAACATCTATGATCCGAAATCGGATTCAGAAGCCTGTCAGGGCATGAAAAATGCTCAAAAATTAAATTGCTCGGAATCTGACGAAACCAACACCATTGCATCCGGCTCGTCTTCCTGATTCCAGTGGTATAATTGTTTTTGTCAAACGGAGTCCGTATGGAGAAGATATCGCATTATGTCTGCCGAGCCAAACAGGCAAAATTTTGGGATGCTGATTGTACCTGTCCGTACAGTCCGTACAGGACACGTGGCAGGTTCGTATGATGACGTTGCAGGTTTCGTAAAGGACGCGTGGCAGGTTCCGTACAGGACACGTGGCGGCTCTAGGGAGTGACACGTGTCAGGCCGATTTGGCATTTTGGCGTGCAGTTGGACCAATCCTGAAGTGACACGTGTCACCACTGGAAGGGTGACACGTGGCACAGGTGATGTCAGCAGATGACGTGGCAGGCTGACAGAGCATATGATAGGGTTGACGTAGTAGGTCGACGTGGCAGTACGGCGTTGACGTGGCATGAAGACTGGACCGTACGGCGAGTCGACGTGGCAGATGACGCAGCAGTTGATGTGGCAGGCACATGGGCCAATCAGCGAATGACACATGGCATGTTCTGGTTGGTTGAAAAGGTGCCACGTGGCCCCATCAAGGACTGCCACATGGCACCCCGTGATTGGATATTGGTTTATGTGTTAAAATTTTGGTATGTCGCCAGAGAGGTTCGAACACGCGACCTATCGCGCGGGCCAAGGACTGGCAGGGCTGGGATAGACACCCGCCCCACCGGTAGTTCTTGTAATACAAACGGCACATAATATATTTGAATTGATGGAAATGTGTGCCCGACGGGAACAAGGGTCGGGGCTTAGCCCCAGCCCTCGGCGCACACCCACACGACCGCGACGATAGAACCGGGGGGCGCGGCGTTTTGTTATATGGTTGGCGCGGTTAACGTTATGGTTACAACAGTTGTTATGCCACAGTTATGACCGGTCAAATGGTTATTACAATGTTAAAACCCACGGTTATGCACAGTTACACATATGACCGGGTGTTATGCGCGCAAGGGGCTAGTGGACCAGCGCTTAGCCTTTGGCTAGCGCTTGGCCATATTAAACATCATATGACCATTTAAAGGGGGCGTGCCCAGCCTTGGGGGGCTAAAGCCCATATTAAAACTATAATATGGTTATAAGTGGGTTTTTATAACCACTTTTTGATTTTTTAATGTTAATTAACCCATTTTTAATGTAATTGGGAGTTATTGGGCTTTTTTAGAGCCTAATTTTTGGGAGGAAGTTGGGGATGAGAAACCAACTTTCCCACTATTTAACCAAGGCCATTTTGAGGCTAAGGGAGATATTTTGGATGGTTTTTGAGAGCAGAGATGCCGAGAAGAAGCCAAGTCAAAGCCAGTTTGAGGCGGGGAAGCTGTTGAGGAGGAGATGTTGTCGGACGATTTCTGAGAGCTCGGGACATCCGTTTCAGGTGCCGTTTTTTGTGAAAGATTCTAGAGATCTGGGAGAACATGACCAGATCAGTCTAGAAGCCATTTGGCATTGTAAAGATGTACTATTAATCTTTCGAACAGAAATAAAGAAGCCTCCCTCACAAAGAAAAGGCCCGGAGACGTAGGCAAGGTTGTGTCGAACTCCGTTATCAACCGGTGTATCATGGTTTGTTGTTTTTCATTGCTTTCGGACCTGAAACTATGTTAATGGTTGTATAATTCATTTCCTTTTCTCGCTCTTTCGTTAAGTTTCCAAATGGTCAATTAATGCATGCAATTAAAAAAAACTCAACCATAAGTCATTCGAAAAATCCTGACGGATCAATCTAAAAGAACAGACACATCCGATATGATGTCAGATGATTCCATCCTCGAGCTAACACCACTCATATCATTCAACACCTCAATTTTTTCACAGCAGATGCTTTCCTCCACAGTAAGGGCTTCATCATGGACATGGTCTTCAGGGCCAACAGAGGCTTCATGAAGCGAAGAAAACTCTTCACAACAGCTTTCAAACAAGCAAACAGCTGGATAGTAGTCTTTACAAAATGAATTGAAAGCTGTATGAAAACTTGCTAAAGAGCGAATACTTGCGGCGGGAAGAGACCGACACCATTCAAGAGCAGCTCCCTTCAATGAATACCTAAAGAGCTTAATCCGGACATCCTCATGTGTGATACTGTGTCGGTGGATAGCCTCATGGAAGTTCAGTAAATGCTCAACTGGTTCTTCCCAATCTGATGCATGAAATTCTGGGAGGAAATCTTCCCATTGGTCTCTATCAGGAAGTGCATTAGGAAAGCCAACTATCTGAGAAAAGTCACAGAAAGAAAACCTTTGAGCCAGAATTTTCTCCATATCGAACCAGTGGAGTCGCCAATTGATCCTCGAATCATGGAGTCGCCAGGTGAAAAATGTGCAGCTTCGAATGTGTTTGGTCCTTGTTCACCATCAAAGGCCAGATCTTAACATTATCGTTACCCCAGGAAAATTCTCAGGCTGAGAAAGCAGCCGCTGAAACCTTCTCGAGAAAGCTCCTCTGGGTCAGATTTCAGGTGTGCCAACAGTGGCCACAACTGAAACAGTAAAGTGGAAACAATGGAGTTGCCACAGTGGAGTCGCCAGGTGCACAGTAGAAATCTGAGTAATTCTGATTTCTGATGCACCTTTAGAATCAGTTGATCATTGTCGTTCTGCCCAGGGAAAATCTTCAAATTCATCCCCGGCAACGGCACCAGAAATGTTAGCGTCGGAAGTCACTCCTGGATTGCTTGCAAGAGCAGAGCCCGACACCCATCAGTTTAATGTCACGATTTTTTTATAAAGGGGTGATCAAATGGGGATAAAGGCTCGAGGAGATATCATTCTAACTCGGGGGCTGGATCTGGTATGTAAAGAACAAAGGAGGTCTGGAATCCTAACTTCAGCCAGCAGGTTGATTAAAAGATGAGCAGGTGGAA